>JBBHAA010003482.1:0-69558 GCA_037953035.1 Aquarana catesbeiana | reverse complement strand
CCCTCCCCCTCCATCCATCCAGACCTCCCTTTCTCCCTTCTTCCTCCTCCCCTCCCTTCTTCCTCTCCCCCTCCTTCTTTCCCCTCTCTCCCTTCCTTCTCCCTCCCTCTCCCTCCTCTCCTCTCCATCCTTCCTCCTCCCCCTGTCTTCTCCCTCTTTCCTCCTCCTCCCTCCTTCCCCCTCCCCCTCCCTTCTATCTCCTTCCTCATCCTCCCACCCTTCCTCCTCCCTTATCCCTCCTTCCTCCTCCCCTCTCTCTCCCTCACCCTCCCTTCTCCTACTTTCTCCCTCCCTTCTCCCTCCTTCTTCATCCCTCCTCCTCCTTCCCTTCTCCCTCTGTCCTCCTCCCTTCTCTCTCCGTCCTCCTCCTCCCTCCTCTCTCCCTCCTCCTCCCCTCTCCCTCCTTCCTCCTCCCACCCTCTCATCCCTTCGCTCTCCTCCCTTCTTCCTCCCCCACCCCCTCCATCCTTCCTCCTCCCACTCCCTTCTTTCTCCTCCCCCTCCCTTCTCCCTCCTTCCTCCTCCTCCCTCCTTCCTCCTCCCTTCGCTCTCCTTCTTCCTCCTCCCTTATCCCTCCTTCCTCCTCCCCTCTCCCTCCTTCCTCCTCCTCCCTCCTTCCTCCTCCCCCTTCCTTCTCCCTCCTTCCTCCTCCCTTCTCTCTCCTTCTTCCTCCTCCCTTATCCCTCCTTCCTCCTCCCCTCTCCCTCCTTCCTCCTCCCCCTCCCTTCTCTCTCCTTCTTCCTCCTGCCTTATCCCTCCTTCCTCCTCCTCCCACTCTCTCATCCCTTCGCTCTCCTCCCCCTCCATTCTTCCTCCTTCTTTCTCCCTCCTTCCTCCTCCCCCTCCCTTCTTCCTCCTCCCCCTCCCTTCTCCATTCTTCCTCCTCCCTCTCCTTCCTTCTCCCCCTCCATTCTCCTCCCCCTTCCTTTTCCCTTCTTCCTCCTCCCCTCTCCGTTATCCCTCCATCCTACTTCCCCTCTCCCTACTCCCTTCTTCCTCCTCCCCCTCCCTTCTCCCTCTTTCTCCCTCAATTCTCCCTCCTTCCTCATCCCTCCTCCTCCTTCCCTTCTCCCTCCTACTCCTCCCACTCTCTCATCCCTTCGCTCTCCTCCCTTCTTCCTACTTCTTCCTCCCCACCCCCTCCATCCTTCCTCCTTGTCACGGAATGTCCCACACTCCGCTTGAGTGCTTCCGTCAGTATACCGCTTCCTAAGTTCTGGAACACGAGTCCAATGGATCTGGCTATAGGAACCCCAAGAACTAGACAACACCAGTCTTGGAGTACATCAGAACTAACTTTTATTTTGAGCTCTCACACACATTTATACAGCAGGGATGACTCAAAGCTAACCTAATTAACATGAGCTAATTTACTACAAAATGTACCCAGACCAGATGACAGTCTTGTGGGCACCGAGCTTCACACATTAATATAAATACAATAGCTGGAGCTAATTACAATTAACAATACAAACAACAATCTCCCCCCTCCTCAGCCTAGA
Organism: Aquarana catesbeiana; assembly: GCA_037953035.1. Classification (NCBI taxonomy): domain Eukaryota; kingdom Metazoa; phylum Chordata; class Amphibia; order Anura; family Ranidae; genus Aquarana; species Aquarana catesbeiana. The sequence goes on along the minus strand of JBBHAA010003482.1, from coordinate 68,056 downwards.
CCATTCGTCTATTAGCCAGGGCTGGTGGCTAATGTGATCAGCTCTCTCAATTAACATAAACACATGTTGATAACACCAGCATCTCCTCACAGGATGTGTCCCAACAGAATGAATCAGTCTTATCAGCAGGGGGCTGCTGGAGGAATCCCCCCTCCCTCTTCAGGGACACAAATCTACAGTAAGGAGTCCCCATACAATATATACATATATACACGACTGAGTCCGATTAGAACAGTTCAGACCGGACCTCCAATTCACCCACAAAGAGCACCATTCCATTGAAAATCCGGGGCCCATAATCAAAAGGCAACAGGCCTAGCGTTCAGTCCCCTCCAATAGCCTCTGTCTCGGTGAGCTGTCACACTCCTCCTTTCTCCCTCCTTCCTCCTCCCCCTCCCTCCTTCCTCCTCCCCCCTCCCTTCTCCCTCCTTCCTCCTCACCCTCCCATCTCTCTCCTTCTTCCTCCTCCCTTATCCCTCCTTCCTCCTCCCCTCTCCCTCCTTCCTCCTCCCCCTCCCCTCTCTCTCCTTCTTCCTCCTCCCCTATCCCTCCTTCCTCCTCCCTCCTCCCACTCTCTCATCCCTTCGCTCCCTCCCCCCACCCCCCCTCCATTCTTCCTCCTCATTCCTCCTCCCCTCCCTTCTTCCTCCTCCCCCTCCCTTCTCCATTCCTTCCTCCTCCCTCTCTCCTTCCTTCTCCCCCTCCATTCTCCTCCACCCTCCCTTTTTCCCTTCCTCCTCCTCCCCTCTCCCTTATCCCTCTTTCCTACTTCCCCTTCCTCCTTCTTCCCTCCCACCTCCCCCTCCATTCTACCTTCTTCTTCCTCCCCTCTCCTTATTCCTCATCCCTCCCTTCTCCCTCCTTCCTCCTCCCTCCTCTCTTCTCCCTCCTTCCTCCTCCCCCTCCCTTCTCCCTCTTTCCTCCTCCCCTCTCTCTCCCTCACCCTCCCTTCTCCTCCCTCCCACTCCCTCACCCCTCCCTTCTCCCTCTTTCTCCCTCCCTTCTCCCTCCTTCCTCATCCCTCCTCCTCCTTCCCTTCTCCCTTCGTCCTCCTCCCTTCTCTCTCTGTCCTCCTTCCTTCTCTCTCCCCCTCCCTCCCCTCTCCCTCCTTTCCTCCTCCCACTCTCTCATCCCTTCGCTCTCTCCTCCCTTCTTCCTACTTCTTCCTCCCCCACCCCCTCCATACTTCCTCCTATTTACTCCCTCCTTCCTCCTCCTGCTCCCTCTTTCTCCTCCCCCTCCCCTCTCCCCCCTTCCTTCTCCTTCCTCCTCCCCCTCTCCTTCTCTTCTCCTTCCTTCCTCCTCCCTTATCCCTCCTTCCTCCTCCCCCCTCCCTCCCCCACCGCTCATCCCTTCGCTCTCCTCCCCCTCCCCCCTCCATTCTTCTTCCTCCTTTCTCCCTCCTCCCCCTCCTGTCTTCCTCCTCCCCCTCCCTTCTCCATTCTTCCTCCTCCCTCTCTCCTTCCCTTCTCCCCCTCCATTCTCCTCCCCTCCCTTTTCCCTTCTTCCTCCTTTCCTCTCCTTATCCCTCCTTCCTACTTCCCCTTCCTCCTTTCTCCCACCTTCCTCCTCCCTCTCCATTCTCCTTCCTTCCTACTTCCCCTTCCTCCCTCCCTCCCACTCCCTTCTCCCTCTTTCTCCCTCCTTCCTCATCCCTCCCCCCTCCTTCCTTTCTCCTTCTGTCCTCCTCCCTTCCCTCTCCTTCCTCTCCCCTCTCCCTCCTTCCTCCTCCACTCTCTCATCTCTTCACTCACCTCCCTTCTTCCTACTTCTTCCTCCCCCACCACCCTCCATCCTTCCTCCTCCCTTCTCTCTCCTTCTTCCTCCTCCTTATCCCTCCTTCCTCCTCCCACTTTCTCATCCCTTCGCTCTCCTCCCCCTCCATTCTTCCTCCTCCTTTCTCCCTCCTTCCTCCTCCCCCTCCCTTCTTTCTCCTCCCCCACCCTTCTCCATTTTTCCTCCTCCCTCTCTCCTTCCTTTTCCCCTCCATTCTCCTCCCTCCCCTCCCTTTTCCCTTCATCCTCCTCCCCTCTCCCTTATCCCTCCTTCCTACTTCTCCTTCCTCCTTCTTTCTCCCACCTTCCGCCTCCCCTCTCCCTACTTCCTTCTTCCTCCTCCCCCTCCCTTCTCCCTCCCTCCGACTCCTTCTCCCTCTTTCTCCCTCCCTTCTCCCTCCTTCCTCAGCCCTCCTCCTCCTTCCCTTCTGCTTCCCTCCTCCTCCCTTCTCTCTCATTCCTCCTCCCCTCTCCCTCCTTCCTCCTCCCACTCTCTCGTGCCTTCGCCCTCCTCCCTTCTTCCTACTTCTTCCTCCCCCACCCCCTCCATCCTTCCTCCTCCTTTCTCCCTCCTTCCTCCTCCCCCTCCCTTCTTCCTCCTCCCCCTCCCTTCTCCCTCCTTCCTCCTCCTCCTTCCTCCTCCCCCTCCCTTCTCTCTCCTTCTTCCTCCTACCTTATCCCTCCTTCCTCTTCCCCCTGCCCCCTCCCACTCATCCCTTCGCTCTCCTCCCCCCTCCGTTCTTCCTTTCTCCCTCCTTCCTCTCCTCCTCCCTTTTTCCTCCTCCCCCTCCTTCTCCATTCTTCCTCCTCCCTCTCTCCTTCCTTCTCCCCCTCCATTGTCCTCCCGCTCCCTTTTTCCCTTTTTCCTCCTCCCCTCTCCCTTATCCCTCCTTCCTACTTCCCCTTCCTCCTTCTTTCTCCCTTCTTCCTCCTCCCCATCACTTCTCCTCCCTCCCACTCCTTTCTCCCTCTTTCTCCCTCCGTCCTCCTCCCTTCTCTCTCCTTCTTCCTCCCCTCTGCCTCCTTCCTCCTCCAACTCTCTCTTATCCCTTCATTCTCCTCCCTTCTTCCTACTTCTTCCTCCCCCACCCCCCTCCATCCTTCCTCCTCCTTTCTCCCTCCTTCCTCCTCCCTTCTCTCTCCTTCTTCCTCCTCCCTTATCCCTCCTTCCTCCTCCCCTCTCCCTCCTTCCTCCTCCCCCTCCCTTCTCTCTCCTTTTTCCTCCTCCCTTATCCCTCCTTCCTCCTTCCCATCCCTTCGCTCTCCTCCCCCCTCCCCTCCATTCTTCCTCCTCCTTTCTCCCTCCTTCCTCCTCCCCCTCCCTTCTTCCGCCTCCTCCTCCCTTCTCCATTCTTCCTCCTCCCTCTCTCCTTCCTTCTCCCCTCCATTCTCCTCCCCCCTCCCTTTTCCCTTCTTCCTGCTCCCCTCTCCCTTATCCCTCCTTCCTCCTCCCCTCTCCCTTATCCATCCTTCCTACTTCCCCATCCTCCTCCTTTCTCCCACCTTCCTCCTCCCCTCTCCCTACTCCCTTCTTCCTCCCTTCTCCCTCCTTCCTCCTCCCTCTCCCTTCTCCCTCCTCCCTCCTTCCCCCTCCCCCTCCCTTCTATCTCCTTCTTCATGCTCCCTTTTCCCTCCTTGATCCTCCCCTCTCCCTCCTTCCTCCTCCCTCCTCTCACTCTCTCATCCCTTTGCTCTCCTCCCCATCCCCCTCACTCTTTCCTCTTCCCCCTCCCTTCTCCATTCTTCCTCCTCCTCTCTCCTTCCTTCTCCCCCTCCATTCTCCTCCCTCCCCCTCCCCCTCCCTTTTCCCTTCTTCCTCCTCCCCTCTCCCTCCTTCCTACTTCCCCTTCCTCCTTTCTCCCACCTTCCTCCTCCCCTCTCCATTATCCTTCCTTCCTATTTCCCCTTCCTCCTTCTTTCTCCCTCTTCCTCCCCCCTCTCCCTACTCCTTCTTCCTCCTCTCCCTAACTTATCCCTCCTTCCTCCTCCCCCTCCCTTCTCTCTCCTTCTTCCTCCTCCCCTCTCCCACCTTCCTCCTCCCACTCTCTCATCCCTTCGCTCTCCTCTCCCCTCCCCCTCCATCCTTCCTCCTCCTTTCTCCCTTCTTCCTCCTCCCCCTCCCTTCTCCCTTCTTCCTCCTCCCCCTCCCTTCTCCATTCTTCCTCCTCCCTCTCTCCTTCTTCTTCCCCCTCCCTTCTCCTCCCTCCCCATCCCCTTTTTCCTTCTTCCTTCTCCGCTATCCCTTATCACTCCTTTCTACTTCCCTTTCCTCCTTATTTCTGCTACCTTCCTCCTCCCCTTTCTCTTCTCCCTTCTTCCTCCTCTCCCTCCCTTCTCCCTCCTTCCTCCCTCCTCTCTCTCCCTTCTCTCTCCTTCCTCCTCTTCCCTCCCTTCCTCCTCCTCCCTACTTTCTCCCTCCTTACTCATCCCTCCTCCTCTCTCCCTTTTCCCTCCTTCCTCCTCCCTTCTCCCTCCTCTGGAAATTAATATTTACAGTATATCAAGGAGCTTCAAGGGAACCGTGAATTACCATGCCCCGTTTTATGTATGTATATGCATATTACAAATATATATATATATATATATATATATATATATATATATATTGTTATAGGAACGTGTGTACTTATGAGAGGTAGGCCTAGTTACTGTTTTCTGTATCTCTGTCTTTTGTCTGTTGTCTGCATAGTGAATAGGTTACACTATTGTCATTGGGGTGAGGAGCAGACATTGTGTCTCCACCTGATCAAATGTCCTTGAACTGCTAATTTAGACTAAGATCAAAGTGGGCAGACTGTTTTAAATCAAGAGATAGACTTAACAAAGGTGATCATGTTTCAGACGGAGAGGCCACCGGAGAGAGTCTAATGCTTATGTGAGAAGCATGATGACCAACTAGACTTGAATTTCAGCCAATCAGGATTCAATGCCACCCCTGAACCAATGAAAGTGATCCAGGGGTTTGATTGGTAGGGATGGGTAGAGAGGGAACATAAAATCAAAGCTGCCAGGGATGCTCTCTCTCTTATGCCGCGTACACACGACTGGTTTTGCCGTCGGAATAAGCTCCGAAGGTTTCTCCGACGGAACTCCGATGGAATTCCATTCAAGCAGTCTTGCCTACACATGGACAAACCAAAGTCCGACCATCCAGAATGCAGTGACGTACAACACGTACAACGGGACTAGAAAAAGGAAGTTCAATAGCCAGTAGCCAATAGCTTCTGTCTTGTACTTGCTTCAGAGCATGCGTTGTTTTTGGTCCGTTGGAACAGCATCCAGACGAGCGGTTTTCCTGATAGGAATTGGTTCCATCGGAAATATTTAGAACATGTTCCATTTCTAGGTCCATCAGAATTTTCGGAAAAAAAAAAAGTCCGATGAGGCGTACACATGATCGGAATAGACGATGAAAAGCTTCCATCTGACTTTTTCTGTTGGGCATTCCGCTTGTGTGTACGCGGCTTTAGGCTCATAGTCTAGATGAAGCATGGTCACATAAGGGCTGTCTATGTAATGTATTTGTATTATCTTATTTCTCTTTTCTTTTCTCTAACTTTTTCTATCTTAGGTTTTGCCTTAATACCTTGATAGCATGTGTATGTCAATTGTAACCATATCTCCTTTTTGCATTAATTATCTTTGTAGACTGGCAACACTGTATTTGTAACTTCATTATGTTATATTTGGTAATATCCGATTATTCTAACATTTCTTTTCTGTATAAATAAATTTGATTGTTATTCTTTTTGCACAGTTATCATTCGTTTTTAATTCTGTCAGTAATAGCTGCAACTGCATAGGTTGATTCTTATGTAGACAAAAGGTTTTAATCACTTATTTTATGTATCATTAATCATTTAAGTGAGGTAGAAACATTGCCATAACAGATGGTGCCGGTGTGTGAGGAAGTTTAACGCTTGGGTGATTGTGATTTTGTGTGTGGAAGACAGAGCTGAACCAGACAAGTCCAAAAATAGTAATCATTTTTATGTCCTCAGTTGTATGTCTGTCTTCCCTGTCTGAACACCCAAACTAGCAAGCTTCTTCAAACATTGTTTATATATATATATAACCTTTTGTCTGTACTAATACTTTGATGAGAGTGATATGAACAGTATAAGTGAAATGAAATTGTACTGAGAGTGTATGAGAAGACATCCTGCTCCGTTGCGCCTAAATTGCAGGAGAGTGTCGGTGTGAATGATATGGGTTCTGATTGGACTCTTGAAGGCAGTGAAAAGATTTAGGATCTGGGCCTTTCTGCCAACAAGCGCTTCCAGTTGACCCTTGCATGAGTCTAGGTCAAGACGCTTCCCAATCTTTGAGATTGAAACACACCTGTGGGCCTAGGTCACACTGAATGATCTTGATGTGTATGAATCTGTCTTTCTTTGTAAACTACTAACTGGAGATTGTGGGCTTTGTAATTAGACCTGTAAACACTGGCTATACTGTAACTGCTACAAATCATATGGAAATTAGGTGTGCCTCAGTTGACTGCCTCCTGTACTACAAGCACTCATAGGGTTCTGATTATCCAAGTTTGTGCTAATCATTCTTGAGATAACAGAAGTAATAGCCCTTTTTTAAGCATTTCTTTTAGAATACTTCAGAAAAGTCCACGGGGGGATTGAACTATTATTGAGTTTGGGAAATCTCCAGGCTAATATTTTGAAGGACTATAGTCAGGACAGGGAAAATATTGTTATGACAAGTAGTGAAAAAAAAATCAGCACTGGTGACAGGGGCGGTACCTGTCAACCCAATTCTTGGCCAGAGAGTAACTACCTCTGGAAAAAAGGCAACCTATAAAAAGGTTGGGGAATCAGTTCAAGGTCCATTGTCCGTAAAGGATGGGTAATGAAATCGCTTCAAAGAGCGTCTAACCATGGGGAACCTACCACTTGACCCCGAAGGAAGAGATGATAGATAAATATGGGCCTTGGGTTGTAAAATATATTGAAGATTGGGATCGTTGGACTGGAAAGTATTCTAAAGAAGGTACTTTTAAGTCAAAGCTTGGGAAGCCCTGTGGTACAATCACCACGGGAAGATGATACAAATAAATGAAAGAGATGCTTGGAGTACATGGATGGTAGAATCCATGAATAGAACAAATTATGTGAATATTTTTACAGTGGGAGTTAAGGAGAAAACACACCAAATTATGCTGAGGAGTAGGGACAAGCAGGGACAGTCACTAGACCCACATCCCCAGATTAGTGACAGTGATGAACAGGGGGATGATGAGGAATTGTCAGGATTGGGGCCTTATACAATCGCCTGGTCCTGGTTGGGAAAATACTCCAAAGCTGATAGGAATTGTTATCTATCAGCAGATGACTAAAAGGGGAAGCCTCAACTTGCTGCCACGTTTGACACCCCATTTAAAACCCCAAATGAATCAGAGAAAAACTCTTCCTGTGAAGCATTGAAACAAAAGGAAAGAGAATGCAGAAGTGCAGCAAGCCAGGGGAAGGGAATGCTGGAATCAAGGGAGAAAAGTCTCCCCAGTTCCAAAACCATAGACCATCAAAAGGGATACTTTCTTCCCCTCTGACGGAAGAACCTCCCGAATATAGTAATCCTCTACTTACTGTCTATGAGCCAGCATTCTCCCCTAGACGGCAGTTAACAAGCAATTCCACTGCTGTAAGCAATACTGGCAGTTCTGCTATGGATTACATGGCCTATGTACCTTTACACCACCACGTAACTAACACCCCACAGCAAGGACCTGCATGGTATCATTCTAATGGGGAAAGGATATCACCAAATGTGGGCACATCTGTGTACCATGGGACTGTTAATGCCACCCTTCTGGGCACTTTGCAGTTGGATAAAGTGCCCCCACATGGCAGCAACAATCTTCCCCAATCTTATTACTAAAATGTTATTGGTGTTTTATCCCTCAGATTCAATAATTGGGTTTCATGGCTTTCAGAACAAAAGGAAATCACATCCTCCATAGACATCTTTATACAAGATTGTTTTTCTTTTTCCTGGTTTGTCGGGTTTCACATGTGAATGTTTTAGGGTTTCTTCACCATTATCTAGTTGGTGCTTCTATTTGTCAGCCCTACCTAGTGTGTGTTGTATGTTCTGATCCTATCCCCAAAGATCAGTGGCTATGCTGACTTTTGTGTAGACTTGTGCTTCAGACTGCCTATTCCCCGTGCTGTTATTGTAATTGGTTACACGCCCAGCCATGCCTGGCTGTTCAAACTCTGCTCATTGCCTCAGGCTAAGGCATGTTAATGTCCCTAGCAGTCTCCCTGTGTGTATTTCAAGCCTGCTTCCCGCCCAGTGTCACCATGCAACTCTGTTTGCTCCCAGAGTTTCATGTTTGTCTGTTTTTACATGGATATTTGTTACCAATTGTCTAATGTGTCTGTGGCGTATCTGTCACTAATATCTGTGTGTTTCCAGGCACAACGGTAGGCTCAAATTGTACCCCTTACTGTTCAGTGATCCCGGCGCCTCGGTGCTGCAAGGGGTTTTCTTTTCTTTGCCTGTTGGCCAGTTGTGTCTGATAGCAGCAGTTCCTCCAGCTGGATACACATTATGCAATTTTTGTTGTTCAGTTTCCTTTAGATTTACCTTCAGATGTGTAGTACAAGGGCCTGCCTGATGGTATACAAGTTGAGAGTGTATAGGTCTGGCCTGGTATTGTATGGTTTTGGGTGAGTCTGGAGAAGAGTTGTGCAGGAAGATTGTGTGGGGTGTTACCAGCTCTTGACTGTTCCAAGGACCCTCACTTTGGTTATATGTGTGGGCGTGCTGTATTATCCTCAGTTAATACCCATAGGGGTTCTTCTTGTCCTAGACTCCTTGTGTACCTTTAATTGGTGTCCTACATGCCAGGAAGACCAGCGCCCCAGTGTTGCACTATGCTCCTGTCATTCATGTGAGTCCTGTCTGAAGAGTGTAGTTTATTTTGTATGGTTGAAGGATAACATTGTAAGAAAAAAGGGGGGGGGGGGTTGGGACCAGAGCAGTCCCAGGACTGCAATCAATTGGAAAATCACAACGGTATTGATCAATGAAAAATACAACTTTATTGATTATTGCACAGTACTATAAAAATATATATAAATCTCACTGATGTGGCACCAAGGCCGTATGAAAAAACACCAACACTGACATGTATTGCACACTGTAGAAAAAAAGGGGTGATAATAAACACCCCCCATATCTGCAGATGGGCTCTGAGCGGTGGTCTCTCTGAAATGATATGATAAAGACCCTGAGCGTATGAGGATAAGAGTCCCTTGTTTGGCAAAGTGGTATCAGCAGGCCCCCCAAAAACTGACTTCATGTAACCTTGTACACGAATGCCCTGGCCCGGGCTTAATGAATGAGGTGAAGGAGTCACATAGTTACATAGTAGGTGAGGTTGAAAAAAGACACAAGTCCATCAAGTCCAACCTATGTGTGTGATTATGTGTCAGTATTACATTACATATCCCTGTATGTTGCGGTCATTCAGGTGATTATCTAATAGTTTCTTGAAGCTATCAATGCTCCCCGCTGAGACCACCGCCTGTGGAAGGGAATTCCACATCCTTGCCGCTCTTACAGTAAAGAACCCTCTACGTAGTTTAAGGTTAAACCTCTTTTCTTCTAATTGTAATGAGTGGCCACGAGTCTTATTAAACTCTCTTCTGCGAAAAAGTTTTATCCCTATTGTGGGGTCACCAGTACAGTATTTGTAAATTGAAATCATATCCCCTCTCAAGCGTCTCTTCTCCAGAGAGAATAAGTTCAGAGCTCACAACCTTTCCTCATAACTAAGATCCTCCAGACCCTTTATTAGCTTTGTTGCCCTTCTTTGTACTCGCTCCATTTCCAGTACGTCCTTCCTGAGGACTGGTGCCCAGAACTGGACAGCATACTCCAGGTGCGGCCGGACCAGAGTCTTGTAGAGCGGGAGAATTATCGTTTTATCTCTGGAGTTGATCCCCTTTTAATGCCAATATTCTGTTTGCTTTATTAGCAGCAGCTTGGCATTGCATGTCATTGCTGAGCCTATCATCTACTAGGACCCCCAGGTCCTTTTCCATCCTAGATTCCCCCAGAGGTTCTCCCCCAGTCTATAGATTGCATTCAGATTTTTGCCACCCAAATGCATTATTTTACATTTTTCTACATTGAACCTCATTTGCCATGTAGTCGCCCCTCCCCCATTAATTTGTTCAGATCTTTTTGCAAGATTTCCACATCCTGCGGAGAAGTTATTGCCCTGCTTAGCTTAGTATTGTCTGCAAATACAGAGATTGAACTGTTTATCCCATCCTCCAGATCGTTTATGAACAAATTAAATAGGATTGGTCCCAGCACAGAACCCTGGGGGACCCCACTACCCACCCCTGACCATTCTGAGTACTCCCCATTTATCACCACCCTCTGAACACGCCCTTGTAGCCAGTTTTCAATCCATGTACTCACCCTATGGTCCATGCCAACGCACCTTATTTTGTACAGTAAACGTTTATGGGGAACTGTGTCAAATGCTTTTGCAAAATCCAGATACACCACGTCTACGGGCCTTCCTTTATCTAGATGGCAACTCACCTCCTCATAGAAGGTTAATAGATTGATTTGGCAAGAACGATTCTTCATGAATCCATGCTGATTACTGCTAATGATACCGTTCTTAATACTAAAATCTTGTATATAGTCCCTTATCATCCCCTCCAAGAGTTTACATACTATTGATGTTAGGCTAACTGGTCTGTAATTCCCAGGGATGTTTTTTGGGGCCTTTTTAAATATTGGTGCTACATTGGCTTTTCTCCAATCAGCTGGTACCATTCCAGTCAATAGACTGTCTGTAAAAATTAGGAACAACGGTCTGGCAATCACCTGACTGAGTTCCCTAAGTACCCTCGAATGCAAGCCATCTGGTCCCGGTGATTTATTAATGTTAAGTTTCTCAAGTCTAATTTTAATTCCGTCCTCTGTTAACCATGGAGGTGCTTCCTGTGTTGTGTCCTGAGGATAAACACTGCAGTTTTGGTTACTGAAGCCCCCCGATTCACTCGTGAAGACTGAGGAGAAGAATAAATTCAATACCTTCGCCATCTCCCCATCCTTTGTAACCAGATGTCCTTCCTCATTCTTTATGGGGCCAATATGGTCTGTCCTCCCTTTTTTACTGTTTACATACTTAAAGAATTTCTTGGGATTTTTTTGCTCTCCTCCGCTATGTGTCTTTCATGTTCTATCTTAGCCATCCTAATTGCACCCTTACATTTCTTATTGCATTCTTTATAAAGTCTGAATGCTGAGGATGATCCCTCAACCTTGTATTTTTTGAAGGCCTTCTCCTTTGCTTTTATATGCATTTTTACATAGGAGTTAAGCCATCCAGGATGTTTGTTTGCTCTTTTAAATTTATTACCCAATGGGATACATTGGCTAATGCCCTTATTTAATATGCTCTTAAAGCAAACCCATCTCTCCTCCGTATTCTTTGTTCCTAATATTTTATCCCAATTTATGCCTTTTAGCAAGGTTTGTAGTTTAGGGAAGTTGGCTCTTTTGAAATTCAGTGTCTTTGTATTCCCTTTATGTTTCCTATTTGTGTGATTTATACTGAAACTAATTGACCTGTGATCGCTGTTACCTAAATTGCCCCGTATTTCCACATCTGTTATCAGGTCTGTATTGTTGGTAATCAGTAGATCCAGTAATGTTTTATTTCTAGTTGGTGCGTCTACCATCTGACCCATAAAATTGTCCTGCAAGACATTAAGGAACTGGCGAGCCTTAGATGAATGCGCGGTTCCCTCCGCCCAGTCTATGTCTGGATAATTAAAATCCCCCATTATGATAACACTTCCCATCCTTGCTGCTAATCCAATTTGTGATAGGAGATCCGTCTCCACTTCCTCCCTCAGGTTAGGGGGCCTATAGCATACTCCCAGTATTATTTTCCCCTTAGCTTCATCCCTTTGGAGCTCTACCCATAAAGATTCTACCTCCTCCCTAGCCCCCTCAGTGATGTCATCTCTCACATTCACTTGTATATTATTCTTGATATATAGGCATACCCCTCCCCCTTTTTTACCCTCTCTATCCTTGCGGTATAGGGTATACCCTTGAATGTTTGCCAGCCAATCATGAGAGCTGTTGAACCATGTCTCTGAAATTCCAACAAAATCCAAATCCTCCTCGTACAACAGTATCTCTAGTTCACCCATCTTGTCCGCCATGCTCCTGGCATTGGTGAACATGCCACATAGTTTAGACCGGTCGCATATTGTCCTCGTATTGGGTGTTTCAAGATTGCAACTAGGACTTGCTACTATACTCACCTTGTGTTTTTGTGCTTTGGTTAACCTACCACTAATGCCCCCAATACTACCCTCTGGAATATCTTCCGTGCTGGCTATCACTGTCTCTGGACCCTCCCCCCCATCGCCTAGTTTAAAAACCCCTCTAACTTTTTGGCCATCTTCAGTAGGCATGCACAATGGGCAGTGGAACCGTGGATTGTATGTGATAATAACAAGCATGTGGCTAACACTGAAAGCCAGGCCAGTGAGGGATATGGTCCAATAACAATGTATCCATGTATAAATCGATCAGTAAGTCTCCAGAATTCCAAAGAGAGGTAGAGGCACACTTGAATATACACAGTTCATTCAGCAAATGCAACAGACTGTGAACACTTGCCAGGGTGGTTCAAAACACAATGCTGCCGCAGCCTGGCCTGATAGCAGCAAACTGTGACCACAGGTTTAAGTGTGTAAAGACACAAATAGCGGGGAGGTAACTGTCCCTGTATGGTTCTTACCCTTCCCTTGTCCGAAGTCACTTCATCTGATGAAGTGCTTGTTCAAAGCACGAAACGCGTCGACGTAGCAATGCTATAGATGCTGGCAGCCCCCCCTGACACCCCACTCTATCTCTGACAGCAGCGGGACGTTCCCTGCTATTTTTATTCTGAAGAAACAAGCGTTATCATGGAATTACCTAAGAGCTCCCTCCAGTGACCAAACACAGCAACACCATCTGTACAGTGAACGGAACACAAACTCATCCATCGCTTTCCATGCAAATGAGTGGCTACACCATTGGACACATGGAAATCTCCAAGTCTGCATGTCAGCAGCTTTTCTTTGCCTGACCAGCCAGAACCACAGTGTGTGAGACACCCCCAGCAAGGGCTCAGTGACTACAGACGAGGGAAGGGTAAGAACAGGGGCAGACTGACAACTCATGGGGCCCCTGGGCATTAGAAGATTATGGGGCCCCCGGGCAATAGGAGAAGATTTTGGGGTCCCCGGGCAATAGGAGATTATGGGGCCCCCCAGGCAATAGAAGATTATGGGGCCCCCAGGCAATAGGAGATTATGGGGCCCCCAGGCAATAGGAGATTATGGGCCCCCCCGGGCAATAGGAGATTATGGGGCCCCCGGGCAATAGAAGATTATGGGGCCCCCGGGCAATAGGAGATTATGGGGCCCCCGGGCAATAGGAGATTATGGGGTCCCCAGGCAATAGGAGATTATGGGGCCCCCAGGCAATAGGGGATTATGGGGCCCCCAGGTAATAGATTATGGGGCCACACAATATACACACACACACATACAGTATACACATACACACACTGAAAAGGTACTGGAGAGGCGGGGTAGTTATAATCTTGGGATTTAAAAAAAAAAAACAGATTTTTACATACTGTCCCTGGTTTTATTGAGGCTGGCAACCCTGATGGGGCCCCTTAGTGGCATGAGGCCCTAGGGCAGTGCCCGAGTGCCCGAATGGTCAGTCTGCCCCTGGGTAAGAACCCTACAGGGACAGTTACCTCCCCGCTATTTGTGTCTTTACACACTTAAACCTGTGGTCACAGCTTGCTGCTATCAGGCCAGACTGCGGCAGCATTGTGTATTGAACCTCCCTGGCAAGTGTTCACAGTCTGTTGCATTTGCTGAATGAACTGTTTATATTCAAGTGTGCCTCTATCTTTCTTTGGAATTCTGGAGACTTACTGATCGATTTATACATGGATACATTGTTATTGGACCATATCCCTCACTGGCCTGGCTTTCAGTGTTAGCCACATGCTTGTTATTATCACATACAATCCACGGTTCCACTGCCCATTGTGTATGCCTACTGACTCCTTCACCTCATTCATCAAGCCCGGGCCAGGGCATTCGTGTACAAGGTTACATGAAGTCAGTTTTTGGGGGGCCTGCTGATACCACTTTGCCAAACAAGGGACTCTTATCCTCATACACTCAGGGTCTTTATCATGTCATTTCAGGGAGACCACCGCTCAGAGCCCATCTGCAGATATGGGGGGGAGTGTTTATTATCACCCCTTTTTTTCTACAGTGTGCAATACATGTCAGTGTTGGTGTTTTTTGTGAGGGAACCCATCTCATTCATACGGCCTTGGTGCCACATCAGTGAGATTTATATATATTTTTATAGTACTGTGCAATAATCAATAAAGTTGTATTTTTCATTGATCAATACTGTTGTGATTCTCCCACTGATTGCGGTCCTGGGACTAATCTGGTCCCAACCCCCCCTTTTTTCTTACTAGATTATTACTCTGCTACTAGGGAGATACCCCGTCATACAGACGTATCGGCTGATCAATCATTATTATTGTAATTTTTGACACTTAAACACAAGTGGATTCCAGTGGTTTTTCTCTTTTTGTTACTGAAGGACAACATTGTCTGATTACCGAATTGATAAAGGAGGGGGAGGGGGTGCTGCCTCTATAAAGAATCGAGTGTACCTGTTGGCAGGTGGTTTTCAATCCGGGTATTCAGACTATTTCCCATACTTAGGATAAAGAGAGGCTTAATGGAGACGGCCTTTGGAGCTGGAGGTGGGGCACTGGGTACCTTAATTTCTTTCCACTTTTTTGGTATCAGGCTTTTTGCGGCGTTCATCATATGGGGTATCATCGTTCCTTTATATTGCTTGATTGGCATATCTACTCCATGGAACAGACACGTCCATGGCTCTTCAGGAATCTTTATGTTAGTAATCTCATTTATGTATTGTAAGATCTCCTTCCAGTAAACCTTGATCTTAGGGCAACCCCACCATATATGGGCCATAGTTCCCACCTCTCCACAACCTCACCAACACTCAGTCATTTGCCCTATTTGATATTTCCCGATTTTATCTGGGGTTCTACACCACCTAGTTAAACATTTATAAGTCATTTCCACCATTTTAATATCAACCGAGGAACCATGTACAAGTTTCAGAATTTTTCCTGCTTCCTGATTCTTTTCTTCGTGCCCCCAGTTCTCTCTCCCATTTTTTTATGTATGTCGGGATTTCCAACTCCTCCGCTTCCATCAAGATCTTATATATTCGGGATATACTCCCGCCCTTTTTTTCTCTATGCATGGTTTTTCAAAGGATGTAAGTTCATCTCTATCTCTTATTGGTTGCAGTAGGGATGTTACAAAATGCTTAAGCTGGAAATATTGCCTTCTTAAAGGGCAACGTACAGGTACGTTAATCTGCCTGTACGTGCCCTTCTGCCGATGTATATGAGACGGTCGGCAAGCGGTTAATATCTCTGACTTGCTAGGATTAATTTTAAATTTAGAAACTTCTCCATACTGGTTTTAGAACAGATATAGATATTTATAGAACAGTCAGATGCAGCCAGTTTATGTTCTTTGTTTCCTATCTTGAAACCTGTTATATCCGGGTTCTCGTGTATTACTGCCAGGAGAGGTTCCAGTGCTAATACAAACAAGAGCGGTGACAAAGGGCACCCCTGTCTCATCCCGTTGTACATTTTAAAGAAAGCTGACAATGTTCCATTGACATTTACCCTTGCTGTTGGGTGTTTATATAATGTTTGAATCCACTGTAACATCCTTGGACCAATTCCCATTTTTTCCACTGTATTCATCATAAATCCCCAGTCTACTCTGTCAAATGCCTTTTTGGCATCAATTGACAGAAGTAGACCATAGTAGACCGTAGACAGTAGTAGAGCAAGAGCAACGTTCTCACCCCATTGTCTCTCCCTTCTCTTCCCGGGACGAAACCTACCTGGTCAGCATAGACCAGCCCAGTCATTAAGTCTTTCAACCTCTTTGCCAGGACTTTTTCAAACAATTTCGTATCGGCATTTAACAATGATGTAGGTCTGTAATTTGAGCATTTAGAGCAGTCCTTTCCTTCTTTTGGGATAATTGTTATTAATGCTAATAAGGCTTCACCACTCATCTCATAAAGTGTTCCTAGGCCATTCATATATGAACATAATTTAGGTATTAGTATATCTTTACATTTTTTCAGATATTGAGTGGTGAACCTATCAGGGCCTGGGCTTTTCCCTGGTGCTGATTCTTTTAATGCCCTATTTATCTTTTCCTCTGTAATGGGTGTCCCCAAATTAGCAATTATGTCTTCAGTTAGTCTAGGTAATTTAGCTTTTTTAAATATTCTTTTATCCTCTCAGTTTTTCCCACTTCCTGTTGTCCCTTCTGGTTTTCCGAATATAAGGACCCATAATACTCTTGAAACACATTAGCTATTTCTTTTGTCATATATAGTGTTTACCCTTCTTCATTCTGAATTTTTTATATATAATTTATTGATTTTTTTCCCTCAACATCCTTGCTAAATGTTTACAATTTTTTTGTCCCATTAACATCTTTCCTTTGAAATTCTGTTAAATGTCTTTCTCGTCTCGTTCTATTAGATCTTTTAATTCGTCCCTTTTTATTACTAGCTCTTGATAGAGGGCCTGGTCTTGCCCTCTATATTGCTTATGACCCTGCTCTAGTTCAGATATTTCCTTTATTAACCTCTCCATGTTCTTAATTCTTTCTTTCTTTTTTCCTGGCACTCAGCGATATCAAAATCCCCCTGATATACGCTTTATGTACCTCACAGAAGGCGGCATCTGATATATCATTATTATCATTTAAACAAAAGTAATGTTTGATTTCCTTTTTTATTATCTCTTCCCCTTGTGTGTCCTGAATAAAGTCTTCATTTGACCTCCATGAATAGGACTGTCTCTGCATCCCTGGTACCCTCATTTTCATGGTCAATGGTGCGTGGTCTGATAGTGTAATTATTTCTATATTTGTTGCAATTACCAAATCCAACAATCTATGCTCTACCATGATGTAGTCGATCCTAGAGTACGTCCCATGCACTGGGGAGTAGAACGTGTAGTCTCGAGTTTTAGGATGTTGTATTCTCCATACGTCTACCATCTGACATTGGTGTATCTCCTGTTTTATCGCTTTTAATTGAAGGTTCCTAGTCCCCTGTGCACGGGATGTACTATCCAGGCCCATATCCATACAAAAATTCCAATCTCCAGCCATTATCACTTTCCCTTTTTTTAAAGTCCATTAACTTTCCCATCACCTCTTTCAGATAATTTGTTGGGTTTCTATTGGAGCAATATATATTTACCAAGAGATATCTTCCCTCAGAATCCGTCAATCTATCCTCCAATAGAAACCAACACCTCTCTCTATACCGATTGCCACTCCCTTTGACCTTTTTGACATCGAGTCGCCATAGTACCATATGGGAAATTGTTTTGAATATAACTTTACATTTGTTTCATGGGATATATGTGTCTCTTGTAGGAATGCTACTCCGGCCTTGTATTGCCCAATCTCTTTATAGAAATACCTTTTTATTGGTGTATTTATCCCTCTTACATTATATGTCAAAACATTTATTGATGTCATAATTTACTCTTTAAGGTTCCCCCTTCTTTCTGGATGCTTCCGCCATTGTTCTTAGCCTATCCTTGTAAAAATAGAGTATCAAAATGGAGAACCTTCCCATGTTTTTGATCTTACCACTAAAGTATCAAGGTTTTATGTTGGATTATTACTGTTCTAACGATCGAGGTTTTATATTGGGTTACTACTCTACTTTCTTGTGGGGTGCTCCTCCCCCCCATGTCCTCTCCCCTCCCCCTTCTAATGTGCAACAAAGTTTTAAAGCATGCGTATAGTAGACAGTTAACTATTAGACTCCACCATGAACAAAAAGTCTTTTCTTCCATAAATTCAAATGATGTATCATTCCTCAATTTCTTTTTGTAGCATTTTAAACAGCAACTCATTGCAACATTTTTTCATAGCTTTGTTACACTGTTACCTCCATTTCTTCATCACTCCAAATCCTTAAGCCACTGGCAATAATTAGTATGTAAATTAATCTTTACTCACAAGAGTCCAGTTGCCTGGATCGTTGTTCTAGAACAGGTACCGGGTGTAAAGTCAGCAAGGTATATGTAACTTACACATGGATAGCTGGGCTCATCTAGGAAGCACAGGTTTGCAGAAACAGTGCAATATGTATGTCTCATTAATAAAACCTTAATACAGATTATATAACTTTCCTCCATTTTGCTTTTTTATGTATTTTTAAACAGCAGCTTGTTGCGATTATTTTGTATTGCTCACTAGTATATAACGGCCCAAACACCTTCACCACTTTTGCTGCTCCCTTTTCATTGCTTGATTCATCTGTGTCTTTGCCACTCTATTACCGCTCCCAATCATTCAACCATTGACCATACCAAATGTGCAGAATGGATTTTACACACAGGAGTTCTACTACCTGGGCGGTAAGCCCGGACCGGTACCGGGACGCTAATTCAGAAAGGTGTATTTACTTCATACGATGATACCTGAACTCCTCTGGAAAATGCAGGTTTTGCACAATCATTGCAGTGAGTTTAACACATTTGAGAATCCCTTACTTCCTGATCATTCTGCGTTTATCTTTTGTATACATTTTCAAACAACAACTTGTTGCAACTTTCTTTTCACCGCTTTGTTACACAGTTTCATCCGCTTTGTCACTCAGTTGCTGCTCCCATTCAATCATCCGCTGGCAGTGCTTAATAAGCCGTTTAAACTTTACACACAAAAAAAAATCTTTCTGCCAGGGGCGGCAGATTAGAGCAAGTATAGAATTTCAAAGTCCATGAGATATATTGAATTCATACAATGATACCTGAGCTCCGGCTCTGGGAAATGCGAGTTTACAAAGTCAATGCAGTATGTAAGGCTCATGTGGTAAGTACCTTAGCTCAGGCGGCGTATCATTCCTTGGTTTAACCCTTTCATGACTAGGCCTATTTTTGAAATTTGGTGTTTACAAGTTAAAATCCATATTTTTTGCTAGAAAATTACTTAGAACCCCCAAACATTATATATATATATATATATTTTTAGCAGAGAATCTAGAGAATAAAAGGGAGATTGTTGCAATATTTTATATCACACGGTATTTGTGCAGCGGTGTTTTAAACGCAAATTTTTGGAAAAGACTTCCACGAATTTTAAAAAATCCAAACAGTAAAGTTACCCCAATTTTTTTGTATAATGTGAAAGATGATGTTACGCCGAGTAAATAGATACCAAACATGTCATGCTTTATAATTGCACGCACTCGTGGAATGGCGACAAACTACGGTACCTATGAATTTCCATAGGCGACGCATTACATTTTTTTTATGGTTACCAGGTTAGAGTTACAGAGGAGGTCTAGGGCTAGAATTATTGCTCTCGCTCTGATGATCGCGGCGATACCTCACATGTGTGATTTGAACACCGTTTACATATGTGGGCGAAACTTCCGTATGCATTTTCTTTGCTTCGGGGACGGGGGCGCTTTAAAAAAAAAAAAAATTTTAAATGTATTTTATTTATTTTTATACTTATAAATTGTGTTTAAAAAAATGTTTTTTTTTTTTTTACTTTTATTGTTGTCACAATGAATGTAAACATCCCTTGTGACAGTAATAGGTGGTGACAGGTACTCTTTATGGAGGGATGGGGGGTCTAAAAGACCCCCCATCCCTCCTCTGCACTTTAAAGTATTCAGATTGCCGAAAATGGCGATTCTGAATACTGTGTATTTTTTTAAATTCGGCGCCATTGGCAGCCGTGTAAACGGGAAGTGATGTCATGACGTCGCTTCCGCGTTTACATTGAGAAGGCTGGAACGAAGCCACCCACAGCTTCATTCCAGCCCGCCCACAGCCGCCGAAGGCAGCCGATTGGACACCGGGCCTCCCGATGGCACGGGAGGCCCGGTAAGAGCGGCAGGAGGCGGCGGGAGGGGGAGCGTCCCCTCCCGCTCCTCCGGTATAACAGCCGAGCGGCTTTTAGCCACATCGGTTGTTATATACGGATAGCCGATCGCCCGCTCGAAACAACGGTACCGGGATGATGCCTGCAGCAGCGGGCATCATCCCGGTATAACCCCCGAAAGCCGAGTACGCAGATGTGCGTACGGTCGGCGGGAAGGGGTTAATTTTATATGCGTTTTAGTCTTTTAGATTTATTACAACTTTCTTCATCTCTCGCACTTATATTTGCAGATCATTCACCTGCGCTTCCACCACTTACTGCTCCTTTTTCATAACTTAGTTACAAATATCCATCTGTTACTTTGCTACTTAAAGCGGAGGTCCACCCGAAAACACATTTATAGATTAAAATTTTCATTGAAGTAAATAAAAAAAAATAGAAAAAAATTTTTTTTTTACTTAGCAGAAACCGCTGTTGCTAGGCAGTCTTCCTAATCTGCCTCTTCCTAGTCCGCGGAGCTGTTCAGTCACTTCCTCCTCTTGGGCGAGCTCCCTCATTGTCTTCTGGGACCTGTGTGTGTCCCAGAAGATGACGGGGCCATTCACAAAGCGCCGCGCGACTTGCACATGCACAGTAGGAAATGGGCAGTGAAGCCACAAGGCTCCACTGCCGGTTTCCCTTAGTTGCAATGGCGGTTCCGGCACCCAATCCGATTGACGGATCGACCTGGGGGGGCGGCGACATCGCGGGCTCGCTGGACAGGTAAGTGCCCTTATTAAAAGTCAGCAGCTACAGTGTTTGTAGTTGCTGACTTTTAAAAAACAAGGCTGGGCCACGGCTTTAATTGCTATTCCATTTTTGTGTTTTTTTTTCTTTTGATCTCCAGAATATTTTTTTGTGTTTTTTCTAGTGATCTCCAGAATACTTTTTTTTTTTTTTCATTTTTCTAGTGATCTCCAGTTTTTTGTTTTTTTTTTGTTTTGTTTGTCAGGTTACCACAACACCATTATTATCTTGTGTTTTTGTTGGTGTCCCTTGTTAATGTGACATTGTATTTTTGAAATGTACCTGCTTCCTCACAAACAAACTGTCCTTTTTGAAGTAAAACACATAGCCAAGTATTTGTCAAAACCAAAATTTATAATTTAATAAGGAGCACAAGGTCCTAACAAAATAAAGAGGAAGGCAACGATGGAGAAACAGTTGGAATTGGTGAAGCCTTTGTACCCCAGGGCAGACATCAATTATTTGGCTGTCAAAACTGGTAACCTGAGGAGTCCATTTAATAGGGAGCACAATCCGGTCCAGGACTCGGTAGCAGCAGATGACATATATGTCCCGAGTCTGTGGTCTTACAACAGCCTGCTTTTTTTGCCAGACCACACCAAACCCAGGCCATCACTCTCAACACTTCCTTCCACGCTTGCTTCCATGCTGCTGTGGTGGGTGGGATGGCTGTGGTGTTGGTGGAGGTGGTGGAGGAGCATGGTCCAACTCACAGAGGTGTGTTTGAGGTGTGAGTTAGTCCCTCGTCCCCTTGTTTAGGGCCTTGAGAATTATCTCTTTGCATATAGTGCATTGGGCCTCCTTCATCTGTTCTAATTTACTGGCTGTGACACATCCAAATGCCTCGTGGCCACCAGGGGCCGCGCTAATTGCCAAAGTAGCCTGTCTTAGGAAAGTAGCCATGGCCTCCTCAAGATTCCTTGCCTTCCTGGTCCTTTTGGTTGGAGGGCAGAGGGGAGGAACCTGGGATTCAGTCAGGCTGCTTGCCACGGCCTCCTCCTGGCTGAGACTTTCCTGTGTATGAAAATGGTACATAGTTTTAGATTTTTGGTCACCAATCACACACAATTTTGAGCTCATGACTGTTGCAAATTTAATGTTAATAAATAGAAAAGATTAATATTCTGAGCCCAGCATTTTTCATTGTTGTCCCAATCATTTTTGGCTACTATTGTCTATTGATATGTAAAACACTTTGTTAAATCAGAAATGTGTGATCAATAATAACATCTAGTTAACATCATTCAATTTTTGATAAGAAATATGTTGAACAATGCTATACCTGGGTCAAGCTGGGCTCCTCCACATCTTCTTCCTGGGTGGAAGGCCCAGGTAGGGGCCTCAGCTGATGTGGAAGGAAGTGTTGAAGGAAGTGTTGCTAGTGATGGCATGGGTTCCATCTGGTCAGACAAAAAAACGCAGGCTGTTGTAGTACCACAGCCTGGGGACATATACGTCATCTGCTGCTGCTCCGGATCTCAGGGAATCCTGGACCTTCTTGCACTCCCTATTATATGTTCTCCTCAGGCTACCAATTTTGGCCTTCAAAAAGTTTATGTCTGCCGTGGGATACACAGGCTTCACCAATTCCATCAGTTTCTCCATCGCTGCCTTCCTCTTTTGCTTGTTAGAATAGTCCCTGCATTGGACTTGCCAGAAACATGGCAGCTCCCTGTATTTGTCAATAAAGTTGGGCAGGAAATCAGGGGCTGTGAATTTGTCAACCATTTTATCTGCAAGACACAACACAAGACAAACCCTAATGTCAGGCTAAACTCTCCTAATCTTGTCCCAATATAGGCCTCAAACTATAAGCAGTATAGGCCACTAACCACTGATGTCCCAAGTTACAATTGTACCTTTGTTTGAACGATCGGCGCTAATGATCCTCCGTCCTCCACTCACAGATCATACGTATGTCGCCAGCGTGTTATGCTTTATATACACTGCGCATGCGCAAAACTCCACCCCTGTCCTTCTTTCTAGTGTATTCCCCATCTCCTCTCTTTTGGGGCAGTGGGAGAGCACATGGTGGAGACACAGCAGGTGTGTGCTGATAGCAGCAATGACGAGGAATGCCCAGAGCAAGGCAGTTCCAGATCCAGGAGGAGATATAAGGTCTCAAATATGTTCTTTGAAAAGATTGTGGAGATGGTCGACATCTTGAAGAGGACAGAGTATGATGGTAAGTATGGACTGTACAGAAACCCAAATGTGAGAAAGGCCAACATTATGACTAAAGTTGTGAGAAGTCTGCACAGGAATTTTGGGGTACGATGATCCAAGGAGCAATTGGGGAAATGCTGGTCAGACTTGAAATTGAGGGAGCACGATCAGTATAGAAGGATCAGGAAAGTGCTGCAAAAAAGTAAGTATTTGTCGTGTGTTATTATTATTATTATTATTACTTTTGTACTGGTCCATGCACTTTTCTTTACTGTTGTACAGTTTAAAATGCCAAGTTTGTGGTTCGTGGACACAGGAATCGTTCGTAGTAAACTTTGTTCGACCACTAATACGTCGTTTTTTGGAAGATGCGGGTTATCTACATTTGTTCATGCTTATTTGAATTAAAATAAGTTTATTACATTGTTGTCTAGATGTGTTTGAAACTAGAATGAAATGCAAACTTGATTCAGTGTAAGGAGAGGACACTCAGCAGCTCTTTACACATTTGGACGCAGGAGCACTAGAGTGGGACACCAGAACACCCTTGTTATGGTGTCCCACGCAGGTGCTCCACTGGATACTAGGGGTCTCTCCATGTGTGAAACTTGTACAAAACAGGTAAATATTCCAGCTTTTGAAAGTGAAAAAATCATGTCTTCAGCTTGGAACTGACAAAACAGACAATTGTACGACACTTCCAAGCAATGTTTCATATTCCTATTTCTAGCCTAATATATCTGTCTGCTAAGTATACCTTTTTTGTATTCACATAGGGGAGAAAAGAAGAGGAACATCTGGGGACACCAGTAACCCCACACCGAATGAAGAAAGGGAACTCACCACCCACCCTGAAGATGTGGATGCAGAGGTTCAGGAAGTGCTGGGTGAAGTAGTAGAAATGATGGCGACAACAGGTCAGTGTCTGAGACATCAGCATCAGGTAATAGATGGATGCCTGCATATGTATAATACATGGTGTTTTTTGAATTTTAGGTAAAGTGGATGTTGTGGAAAAAAAACTCACCTCAGCAGTGCAAGTGCACAAGTACTCAACAGTAAAATCATGGTGTGTAATCATGATTTGGAAAAGATGAAGCAAAATATCCATGATGTTCAAAAAAGACTGAGCAACATCATCGATATTTTAGGCAAAATCTAAACTAAAAATACATTTTTAAGTTGTCGTTATTGTTGTACGTGTTTTTACAGTTTTAAATGAATTGCAAAGCCAAATTTTGAAGATGCACACGGTGTGTCAACATGTGCCATCTCCCATCATGGGATATCAATGTACGTGTTTTGTGGGTGCAACCCCTTCCTCCAAACTAAAGTAGGTGAGAGGAAGGAGTTGTACCCCTGAAACACGTCCATTGATCCCCCATGATGGGAGCTAGCACATGTTGACACACTGGGGCTTATTTCAAAAAGGCAAAACTACTTTGCACTACAAGTGCAATGCAAGTGCACTTGTAGTGCAAAGTGGATTGTCCTTTAGTAAATAACCCCCACTGTGCTGTAAAATATTACAAAATCAGGCCATTTTAGGGACTCAAAGCAATTAATTCATGGAGTTGAAAAGGATGATTATTTTTATCATTAATGCATTACATACATTAACAACAATAACATTGTGTGTGTAGCAGACCCACAACATAATAGTTAGTTGAAGAAGAGTTTGTCCCCTCATGTATCAAAAAAGTTACGTTTGCACTAATGAAGAAAATGGCCAAAAATAAAAGGCCATTTGAGAACCTAGGAGACAGATAAGAAACACAAACAGTAATTCAAATGAAATATGAGTTTAGTTTAAAAAAAAAAATATTAGACAGCTTCAAGATTTGCTTGTAAATCAATTGCCCCCCTACCTACAAAGTACTTAACATAGTTTTGCCATACTTCGCGGGCGCTTTCGGGGGCAAGCCAGGATGACCACTTTCAAGGGCCGTCGTTGTTTGTTCAGGTGAAAAGTCGGCCTCAGTCGCAACTGAAGCCAGATAGTAGGCTGCATTCTTCCGAAGGTAATTGTGAAGAATGCAGCAGCTCAAGACAATGTGATTCAGTTTGAATTTGGCCACACTGATGGCCATAAGGAAAAGCTGGAACCGGCTGGCCATTATGCCAAAGGCATTCTCAACCACTCTTCTGGCACGGGGCAGCCGGTAATTAAAAACCCTCTGCTCTGGGGTCAGGGTCCTCATGGGGAATGGCCTCATCAGATATTCCCCCAGAGCAAAGGCCTCATCCGCCACAAAAACGAACTTGAGGCCCGCAACATTATCCTCTGGTGGTGGCAACCCCAAGGTGCCATTCTGGAGACGCAGGTCAAATTCTGTCTGGGCGATCACTCCTCCATCAAACATACGGCCATTCTTCCCTATATCAAGGTATAGGAATTCATAATTTGCCGTCACCACCGCCAACATCACGATACTACTGAACCCCTTATAGTTGAAGTAGTATGAACCCGAGTTGGGTGGTGGGACAATCTGGACGTGCTTCACATCGAAAGTCCCACTGGTGGTGGAATTGGGAGGCCACAGTCTGCCATTCCTGTGGGTTGGAAGTAAACTGTGGAGTCAAACAAGAAAAAAAGAGTACTTTTGCACATAACATTGCAAGCATATTAGACACAAACATTCTTGGCCAACATCAGTATAACATTTATTGAAATGAGTATTTAAAGACAAAAGTATAAGGTCCACTTATCAGATTCCTCACCCCCTCTGATGGTCCATTGTAAACATTTTAGGGGGGGAGATGCTTTGGACAGGTAACCCTCTCCACTTCATTGAGAGCTGAATGCATAAATAATGTGTGTTACTTCGGCCAGCCCCTCCTTACTTACCCTATTGGCAGCCCACTGGACAGGTAAGAAGTATCATAATACAAATATATAAATACACACTGTCCAAATTGAAGCACATTTTTACATTCTGCAATTACCTATCAAGATAATAGCAGAACAAAACTTTAAACAGTACCATTATAAAGTATTCAGGCAGGCCCTTTCACTACATGCTTTGGTGAATTCATCCATAAATATAACCACTAAAGAGGTAGGTATAGTGTGTATCGGTTGGGCAAAGTCAGCAGATAGAGTATTGGTATTGGTTAAGAAGGTGGGGGTTGGTGCTGCGATGTTCAGACACAGAAACCCAAGTGATCAAGGTATTCTGACAAGGAGCAATGTTTTGCTAAAGTGGTACAAATACAAATGAATTGATAAATAAAGGAAACTAAATCAATAATGTAAAAACTCTCCACAATACACTATAAAGTGACTGATTCCAAAGTGCAGAGTGCAAAATATTGTTAAACAAGTGCTGAACAATGAAATGATTCTTCTGTAAATAAAGAATGTGCAAGTTCAATGAACTGTGCAAAAAAGCAATTAAACTGTGCAAAACAAGCAATATAGTCTCTTTGTGCAAAGTGCAAAAACTGTGCAAAGCAGCAATACAATCTTGTCTTCTTGTGCAAAAAACGTCAAAGTGCAACATGTGCTGGAGAGCAAATATCTCCTCTTTGTGTACACCACACCCACTAGTGGGAGTGGCTTCTTACCTTGCGGTAATGAGGTAACCGCATGTGTATAAATATCTGTATCATATGCTTCCTCCGCACACCATAATCCTGGGCCAATGGTGTGAATCTAAACAATGTCTTTGTCTCTCAGTGGATGCACGGATAAAAAATGGAAAGAAAAAAAGGGGTTCCAGATTGTGTACTACATCCCTTCTTTTTATTCTCCCCCCCCAAAAAAATGCCCCCTAATTAATAACTTTTCCCTCTCTCTATCTCCCCTCCCTCCTCCCTCTCTCTATGCCTCCAATTTTGCGATATATCTATCCTATTTCTTAAACTCCATTTTCTCCAGATCGTATAGTAAATCCCCAGTGTGTCCTCTACTGTATGAACTGTTTCCTCTATGGACCTCACCCATTCCACCTTTGCTACCCACTCCTTCATCTTTGGGGCTTCTTGGGTTCTCCATAGACTCTGAATCAGACTTTTAGCTGCGTTTAGGAGATATGGGGCTAGGGTATTTTTATAATATGAAACCTCTTTCCCTGTATCATACCCAAGTAACCCAGCTCCTCCTTACACCATACAAAGGGGAATTTGGGTTGAATTGCCTGCTGCTCTTCCCTCGGTGTAGTTATATTCAAAATCTCAGATTTGGACATATTTATTTTGAAATTTGTCAGTTTCCCGTACCGGCTCAGCTCCTTTGAGACTATTGGGATTGTTATCCTGGGGTTAGAAATGTAGAAAAGCAAATCATCCGCATACGCGGCTACTCTATACTCCCTTTCCCCTACTCTGACTCCTTTAATATCAGGATTTTTAAGAATAGCTGACTCCTCCCATAGAGTCTCTCCTTCAGCCAGTGTGTTCAAATAATCGCACAGCTTAGGAACCAAAAACTTTTGAAATGTTTTATAATACAAAATGGAGTATCCATCGGGGACCGGGCTCTTTCCCAGGGACATGTTCTTTATTGCACTTCCCACTTCTTCTTGTGAGATTAGCACTTCCAAATATTCACGCTCCTCATTAGATGCCCTGGGAAGGTCTAGGCCCTGTAGATACTCCAGGGCTTCAGTCTTCCGCTTCTCTCTATCCACACCTCTCTGGCTCATGTTATATAAACCATTATAATATGAATGAAATATAGTTGCAATTTCAGGGGAAGAATACCTCATCTCTCCCTTGTCATCTCCCATTTTAGGAATAAAGGACTGTGACAGACCTAGCCGGGACAGAGGCTTTTGGAGGGGACTGAATGCCAGCCTCTTGCCTACTGATTATGCGCCTGGCATTTGGGGGAACGGTGCTCATTGTGAGCTGTATGCCTGGGGACCCTAGAGGTGGTGTTACTTTAGATTCAGGTCCATGTCTCCCAAGACACACAGACTCTGAGGACCCTGGATATGCCATTGTGACGGGAGTCACTAATAGGGACACAAGGTGAATGAGAACCCCACTATGATCTGTGCTAGTCAGACTCAATGCTGTATATATGTATATATAATGTGTGCTGTCTCATTATGTTGTGTACTATTTCCTGTGATGGTTGGGGTGTGACTGTATTCTATTGTCTATTGTGGCTGTCTGCCTCAACTATCATGGGATGTCTAAGTGTCTTGCTGTGAGGAAAGAGGGAGGGGGGATTCCTCCAGCAGCCCCCCCTGTTAAGACTGTTTACTGATGAGAAGTTAAACACACCTGACCTGTGGGTCCATTGTCATTGGACAGTTTAACCTGCCCTGTTTTCCAAGGGTGGAGGAAGTGTTTTGAAGTGGGATCTGTATAACATGTGTTTGAATAAAGATTAATTCCTGCTTGAGCTGAAGACAGAGCTTTGTCTCGTACTTGGGAGAGAATGATTTGTATGGGTTCCTTGTTCGGCTGATTGAAGTGTTCGGTAGCTGCCTTTGTGTTTGTGTATTGAATGTCCTAAACGACTTTAACCCCTTTCATACTCAGGGTGTCGTTACAACTGGTGGCAGCAGAAGGATCATTCCCACAGCCCAGAAGGACAGCTACAAGAGGACACAGGACACAGAGACGAAAAACCCAACATAACCGAAAGGCCCAGCATAACAGACAGGACACCCGAAGAGGCAAGTTTTGATCGGGCTGTTAACATAAGACTGGCACATTATGGTCCTAACCCTACAGCGGAGATCATAGACCTAGTTATAGAGGCTTTGGATGAAAATTGGCTACAGCAAAGAGGTGCTGCAGCAGCAGAAGTCACAGCAGCACCAACTGAAAGGATAGGAGAGGTACAGATACCAGCCGCCATGGAAGAGGAATTCAGAAAGAGGTTGGGAGAGATGCAGATACAGCACAGAGGACCAGTATCAGAGCAGGTCCTGCTGGGATGGTCTGATTCTATCCGCTACGAACTCTGGAAGAAAGCGCTAGCTCTCGAGCAGCAACACCAGGGAAAAGTTCTCCCCTCCATCCATGTGAGGTACTGGTTGCAGTATGAAGTACGAATGCTGTTATTGGAAGAACAACCGAAGCAGGAGTGGACAGCTGAGTTAAGCAGGCTGATCCTAGCAGAGATGAGGTTGGACGAGAGCTACCGAGCCCTCCAGGGGTATGTAGCCCAAGAGTGCCTGTGGTCAGCGGATGACAGCCCCATGGAAGGCTTTGACTATGATGGCCTGGGATTGTTGTATTGGAGGCTGTCCAGGGACCCTGACTTTAGGAGTGATTGGGAGTGGCGTTTGGAGGAAATAATGGGGCTCCCTTTGCCTGGGACTATCAGGAAATACCAGTTGACAACTCTGAAATCCTGACTGAAGAATCGGCAGTGGAAAATCTGGAGATTGCCATCCCCAAAGCTGAAGTGCTGACAACAAGGCAGAGCTCTGCTAACCTCTGCCCAGCACTGATAGGATCTTCTGGGTTCCACGGACATGAGAATGTGAACTTCTATCCCCAGACACCAGTTGCAGAGACAGGGGATTTGATAGATTTTCTGCTGAGGAAGAACAACCTGATGAGCCACCAGCAGAAGAGCTGGTATCAGGGCCAAACTTCAGTGTGCTCTGCCCAGCACCAACAACAGTATCTGTGGACTTGCAAGGAACTTCCCCAGCTGAGGGGCTGGTCACCGGACAGAGGGTCCAAGACCTCTGCCCCACACCTGTGGCAGTTCCGGAGGCTCATGGTGAGAAAGTGGCAATCACTTCCCAGCAGCCAGATCAGGAAATGGAAAAGGAAGCAGCCAGCTCACCTCCCCAGTGGCAGCTGCACAGTTTGGGAGTGGAGGAATCCAGCCTCCTGCCCCAACGGTTAGCTGAAGCGGATGATGTGGAGTCCCCAGCAGAAATGCTGGCAACAGGGTAGAGTGCTACTAAACTCTGCCCAGCAATAGCAACAACTGTGAAGTTCCAGGGAGCCGGGGCAGTCGGCTCATCTCTCCAGCCACAGATTACAGAATGTATGGACTTAATGGACTGTTCAGAGGATGTTATAGATTATGCATCACCTGCTCAAGTACTGGCAGCAGGACAGAGTACTGCTGACCCCTGCTCTACACCCGTGGCAGTTTCAGAGGCCCAAAGTGAGAAGGTGATGGTTCCTCTCTCCCAGTGGATTTCAGAGATGCAGGGAGGAGAAGCAGCCATTTCCCCTCCCCAACAAGGGTTTGCGCACCTGGGAGACAATACCAGGGAAAGGGAGTTCCAACAGCAGACGGCGCCCCAGAATGATGACACCAACCCAGCTGAAGTGCTGGCAACCGGGCAGAGTGCTACCAACCTCTGCCCAGCACCGGCAACAACTACAGACTTCCAGGGAGCCAGGGCAGTCGGCCTTCCTCCCCAACAGTTAGCCGGAGCAGATGGTGTGGGGTTTCCAGCAGGGCTGGCAACAGGGCAGAGTGCTGCTGGCCTCTGCCCTCAACTAACAGAGGACGAATTTCCTGTAAGGGTGGATGGGGCTTCAGTCCCCACCTGTATACCCCAGGGATGCTGGGCAGTCAGCCCAGATCCCCAACAGCATGATGGAGTGAGCTTCGTCACCCTGTCTTCTCTCCAGCGGCAGAAAGAACTCCAGGGAGAAGGGCCAGTCCAGGCCTCTACTCAGCGGCGGGCATGTTCTCTGAGAGAGGCAGAGGTTGGCTGGGTGAGTAATACTCTGTTTGGAACAATTTGTTTGGGGTACTGTGTGGATATCAGCATTAGAGGACTGGAACTACTGACTAACTTCGGAGTCAACCCATCTGGGGTCTCCTCCTGTGTTAGTCTCCTGCCGAAAGGGGAGAAATGTGACAGACCTAGCCGGGACAGAGGCTTTTGGAGGGGACTGAATGCCAGCCTCTTGCCTACCGATTATGGGCCCTGGCATTTGGGGGAACAGTTCTTGTTGTGAGCTGTATGTCTGAGAACTCTTGAGGTGGTTTTACTTTAGATTCAGGTCCATGTCCCCCAAGACACACAGACTCTGGGGACCCTGGATATGCCATTGTGACGGGAGTCACTAATAGGGGCACAAGGTGAATGAGAACCCCCTATGATCTGTGCTAGTCAGACTCAATGCTGTATATATGTATATGTAATGTGTGCTGTCTCATTATGTTGTGTACTATTTCCTGTGATGGTTGGGGTGTGACTGTATTTCTATTGTCTATTGTGGCTGTCTGCCTCAACTATTATGGAATGTCTAAGTGTCTTGCTGTGAGGAAAGAGGGAGGGGGGATTCCTCCAGCAGCCCCCCTGTTAAGACTGTTTACTGATGAGAAGTTAAACACACCTGACCTGTGGGTCCATTGTCATTGGACAGTTTAACGCGTCCTGTTCTAAGGGTGGGGGAAGTGTTTTGAAGCAGGATCTGTATAACATGTGGTTGAATAGAGATTAATTCCTGCTTGAACCTCAAGACAGAGCCTTGTATCGTACTTGGGGGAGAATGATTTGTATGGGTTTCTTGTTCGGCTGATTGAAGTGTTCGGTAGCTGCCTTTGTGTTTGGGTACGGATGTCCTAAACAACTTTAACCCCTTTCATACTCGGGGTGTCGTTACAAGGACCTATTTTTTTTTCTTTTACTCTTCTAGCCAACCATTTCCCAGATTTATTGCCCCATTGATATCTTTCCTTATTTACTGAATGAAAAGCACTTTTTCTCTCCTGCTCTAACAATTCCTCTAACTCCTCTCTTTTTACTATTAGGAATACCTTTAGGTCTCGTTCTTTGTTCTATTTCCTGTATCTCCCTATATAAGAGGGTCATCTTTTTTTCCATTCTTTCTCTTTCCCCACACTAATCCCTATCAAAACTCCTCTTATAAAGGCCTTATGTGTTTCCGATAGAGTTGACCTGGAGATTTCTGCTGTATCAATCAGCAATTCTGAATCTATCAGCTGAAAGTCTAGTAGCAATTTTTTATTGCCCTTTGCGCTGTATATCGAGGGGTTCCCCCAGATGTATCTACCCGAGGATCTATGCTCAGGTTTAAATCACCTGCTATTATAAGTTTACCCTCTTTAAAGGCTTCACGTTTTCTCAGTGTTCCCCTTTAGAAATTTATCAGGGTCCTTATTGGGGGAATAAATATTTGCAATTGTACATTCCATGTTAAACAATTTTCCCTTTATAAAAAGAAACCTTCCCTCTGGGTCTGCCAGATGCTCCCTCACTGTAAATACCGTTGTTTTATCATAGCCAATGGCCACTCCCCTTGAATGCCCTGACGTTGTGTCTCCACATAGGAAACAGATGTGACGATAGCCTACACCTGAGGCAATTGTAATGGGGGTTTTCTGGAGACACACCACGTTCACCCCCATAAAACTCAGTTCTTTGTTTACTTTATACCTTTTCTTTGGAGTGTTTAATCCCCTCATATTATAAATAACTAGGTTTACCAAGACAATGGCTCAGTACAGAGAGCGTCTGCCCATCCCGAGGAGGCTGTGAGAAAGAAGAAAGAGAGAACAAGGAAAGAAAGAGAGAAAAAAAACACCCCATCCCCCCTCAACCCCAAAACCCTCCCACCCATCAATTACCACCCCTCCCCCCCCTCAATTACCACCCCTCCCCCCTCCCTCTGTAACAGTAAACCTAAAAAAGGCTGGACAGATTCCCTCTTTCTGTTCATTATATGGGCCCGGCAACCATCATCCAGATGTCAGCGTAGCCTGTACCCGTGTACCCATGTAACCCAATAAAGGACTTTTATTCAAGAGCATCCGAGTCGCCAGCCCTTTTCTGATTCAAGTATTGCATTTTGGGGCCTGAACGTTCTGGCTAGAGCACCGGATCACAGTTCATAGATTATCATATTGGCAGAGGAGCTGGGGCATCATTTTGCTTCTATCATCCAGATGTCGCCTTCTCTCCATATCTACCATATCTACTCTGACCTCTCTAGGCCTCCCGCCAGAACCCCCGACCCCTCTCCCCCGAACCCCGCTCACCCCGCTTCCCCACTCATTATTTTAGATTTCTCCTTCAATATTTCTGCCCTCTTTTTCCTGGCAGAAAAAACCTTCCCTTATATGGGTCTCCCTCCTCCTCTCCGCACCCCCTCCCTCTTCCATCCCCCACAATCCATCTCTTGTTGCCTTGAGTGGGCAATGTTCCTTCTTCCTCCCCTCCATCCTGGTAGCTGGGGGTAGGGTGTCCAATTTGTGACAAAAATCCACCAGATCTTCTGGAAATCTCAAGACTGCAGTTTGAACATCTTTCTTCCCTCTAAGGCATTTCAGCCTTTCATCCCTTTAGTTGAGCATTTAACATTTGTGTGACCTTTGTGTAGCATTTCTTTGTCTCTTCTTCTATACTCCTGTTTGCTTAGTATTTGCACAGTATCTGCATATCACACCAGAGAGGAAGAAAAGATAATTCCAGGCTAGGTACAGGTGGGTAACTAATAGGGACAACCTTATGCCGCGTACACACGTTCGGAATTTCCGATGGGAAATGTTCGATGGGAGCTTGTTGTCGGAAAGTCCAATCGTGCGTATGCTCCATAGAACATTTGCTGTCAGAATTTTCTCCCTCCTCCTCTCCGCACCCCCTCCCTCTTCCGTCCCCCACAATCCATCTCTTGTTGCCTTGAGTGGGCAATGTTCCTTCTTCCTCCCCCCATCCTGGTAGGTGGGGATAGGATGTCCAATTTGTGACAAAAATCCACCAGATCTTCTGGAAATCTCAAGACTGCAGTTTGAACATCTTTCTTCCCTCTAAGGCAGGCTGGAAATCCCCACTTATATGATATATTCCATATCCTCAATTGTTCAGTTAGAGGTTTAAGAAGTCTCCTTCTCATTGAAGTCTCTGCAGATAAATCTGAAAAAATCTGAAGCTCCACTTCTTCATAGGAGATTCCTGCTGAATTTCACATTTTCTCCATAATTTTAGGTTTCTCTTCGGCATAGTGAAACCTCACGATCACATCTCTTGGATTTTCTGTCTTTTGAATGTGGTATCTTTTGATCCTATGCACTCTATTAATTTTCAGTATCTCTGCCGTTTCTCTCTCCAATAAGGGGTTAAACAGCTCCTGTATCACTTTTGTCAGTTCCTCATTACTATGCTTCTCTGGGAGACCTTTTATTCGCAAGTTTTTACATCTACTTCGATTCTCTTGGTCCTCCAGCTTGTATAGGAGAGCTCTATTTGTTCTCTGTAGGGATTTCATTTGTTCATTTATTTCTTCCAATCGTAATCATCTAGTCTTCCCTCTATCTCTTCTACCCTTCCCAGAACTTGCCCAATATCGGACCTGATTGCAGCAATATCTACTTTTAACAATATCTCCATTTTTACCAGCATCTCCGCCAGCATCTCTTTAATTTGCGGGGCACCCTCCTAAATTTCTGTATGTTGTGGGCTTTCTTCCATTGATGGGTCGTCTCCTCCTCTCTTCTTCTGCATCCCTATTTGTGCTTTAATACCTCCCAGGGGATTATTCCCATTACTTCTTGGCCGGGTAGAGGCTGAATCATTTCATTTCAATGCCTTATTCTCCTCCTCCAGCATTTTCTGCCTAGTGGCTCCTGTTGGTCATACAATCCCTTGCTTAGGGCTGCCATGTCCATCTTCCACTATGCTGGTATCTGTGGACATATAGCGTTGGATGCCTCCTGGGCTTGGAGCAGGCGGAGCTCCTCTGCAAGTTTTATTTGCCTTTCCTCTCATTTTCATCAGTTGCTATCCCGCCCAAAAGACAGGTTTTTCAGGTTCTAAACTATAGCTAAAAAATGCTCAGATTGTGTGTGGGGGGAGGGAAAAGAAAATACAAATATTAAGTTCCTCAGTGCTCCTCAGCGTACTGTTCATAAATCAACACCTCATCCTCTGCAAACCTTAGAGTTCATCCCTTTATTCCCACTTGCAGGCACTCAATCAGAGCAGATAAATCAGCTGGAGGGGTTCGTTTACAGAAACCCCCCCCCCCAAAAAAAAATGACAAAGATAAAACTGAAAAAAAGGAAAGCAGTTCTTTGTTCTCTCTGAGGTCTCTCAATAGAGTCCGCTGACCATCAGTCTATTCAGGGGATATTTTTACGCATAGATATTTAATAGCAGTTACGGTTCAATAGAATATGTTTGAAAGTTCATTTCAGCCTTTCATCCCTTTAGTTGAGCATTTAACATTTGTGTGACCTTTGTGTAGCATTTCTTTGTCTCTTCTTCTATACTCCCGTTTACTTAGTATCTGCATATCACACCAGAGAGGAAGAAAAGATAATTCCGGGCTAGGTACAGGTGGGTAGGGATAAGCTTCGAGTTCGAGTCGAACTCATGTTCGACTCGAACATTGGCTGTTCGCAAGTTCACCGAACAGCGAACAATTTGGGGTGTTCGCGGCAAATTCGAATGCCGCGGAACACCCTTTAAAAGTCTATGGGAGAAATCAAAAGTGCTAATTTTAAAGGCTAATATGCAAGTTATTGTCATAAAAAGTGTTTGGGGACCTGGGTCCTGCCCCAGGGGACATGGATCAATGCAAAAAAAGTTTTAAAAACGGCTGTTTTTTCAGGAGCAGTGATTTTAATAATGCTTAAAGTCAATCAATAAAAGTGTAATATCGCTTTAAATTTCGTACCTGGGGGGTGTCTATAGTGTGCCTGTAAAGGGGCGCATGTTTCCTGTGTTTAGAACAGTCTGACAGCAAAATGACATTTTGAAGGAAAAAACTCATTTAAAACTACCCGCGGCTATTGCATTGCCGACAATACACATAGAAGTTCATTGATAAAAACGGCATGGGAATTCCCCAAAGGGGAACCCCGAACCAAAATTAAAAAAAAAAATGACGTGGGGGTCCCCCTAAATTCCATACCAGGCCCTTCAGGTCTGGTATGGATATTAAGGGGAACCCCGGCCAAAATTAAAAAAAAAAAATGACGTGGGGTTCCCCCTAAATTCCATACCAGACCCTTCAGGTCTAGTATGGATTTTAAGGGGAACCCCGCGCCAAAAAAAAAAAAAAAAACGGCGTGGGGTCCCCCCAAAAATCCATACCAGACCCTTATCCGAGCACGCAACCTGGCAGGCCGCAGGAAAAGAGGGGGGGACGAGAGTGCGGCCCCCCCTCCCTCCTGAACCGTACCAGGCCACATGCCCTCAACATTGGGAGGGTGCTTTGGGGTAGCCCCCAAAACACCTTGTCCCCATGTTGATGAGGACAAGGGCCTCATCCCCACAACCCTGGCCGGTGGTTGTGGGGGTCTGCGGGCGGGGGGCTTATCGGAATCTGGAAGCCCCCTTTAACAAGGTGACCCCCAGATCCCGGCCCCCCCCCTGTGTGAAATGGTAAGGGGGTACATAAGTACCCCTACCATTTCACGAAAAAAGTGTCAAAAATGTTAAAAATGACAAGAGACAGTTTTTGACAATTCCTTTATTTAAATGCTTCTTCTATCTTCCTTCATCTTCTGGTTCTTCTGGCTCTTCTGGCTCTTCTGGTTCTTCCTCCGGCGTTCTCGTCCAGCATCTCCTCCGCGGCGTCTTCTATCTTCTTCTCCTCGGGCCGCTCCGCA
The DNA here is from genome assembly GCA_037953035.1 of Aquarana catesbeiana. Taxonomy (NCBI): domain Eukaryota; kingdom Metazoa; phylum Chordata; class Amphibia; order Anura; family Ranidae; genus Aquarana; species Aquarana catesbeiana. Next base: position 31,730 of record JBBHAA010003482.1, on the reverse strand, counting down.
CCCATGGCATGGGGGGGAGGCTCCCGCTCTTCTCTTCTTCTCTTCTTCTTTTCTTCTCTTCTTCTCTTCTTCATTTTCTTCTCCGGGCCGCTCCGCAATCCATGCTGGCATGGAGGGAGGCTCCCGCTGTGTGACGGCGCTCCTCGTCTGACAGTTCTTAAATAACGGGGGGGCGGGGCCACCCGGTGACCCCGCCCCCCTCTGACGCACGGTGACTTGACGGGACTTCCCTGTGACGTCACGGGGAATGCCACAGGGAAGTCCCGTCAAGTCACCGTGCGTCAGAGGGGGGCGGGGTCACCGGGTGGCCCCGCCCCCCCCGATATTTAAGAACTGTCAGACGAGGAGCGCCGTCACACAGCGGGAGCCTCCCTCCATGCCAGCATGGATTGCGGAGCGGCCCGGAGAAGAAAATGAAGAAGAGAAGAAGAGAAGAAGAGAAGAAAAGAAGAAGAGAAGAAGAGAAGAGCGGGAGCCTCCCCCCCATGCCATGGGTGCGGAGCGGCCCGAGGAGAAGAAGACAGAAGACGCCGCGGAGGAGATGCTGGACGAGAACGCCGGAGGAAGAACCAGAAGAACCAGAAGATGAAGGAAGATAGAAGAAAGAAGAAGCATTTAAATAAAGGAATTGTCAAAAACTGTCTCTTGTCATTTTTAACATTTTTGACACTTTTTTCGTGAAATGGTAGGGGTACTTATGTACCCCCTTACCATTTCACACAGGGGGGGGCCGGGATCTGGGGGTCACCTTGTTAAAGGGGGCTTCCAGATTCCGATAAGCCCCCCGCCCGCAGACCCCCACAACCACCGGCCAGGGTTGTGGGGATGAGGCCCTTGTCCTCATCAACATGGGGACAAGGTGTTTTGGGGGGCTACCCCAAAGCACCCTCCCAATGTTGAGGGCATGTGGCCTGGTACGGTTCAGGAGGGAGGGGGGGCCGCACTCTCGTCCCCCCCTCTTTTCCTGCGGCCTGCCAGGTTGCATGCTCGGATAAGGGTCTGGTATGGATTTTTGGGGGACCCCACGCCGTTTTTTTTTTTGGCGCGGGGTTCCCCTTAAAATCCATACCAGACCTGAAGGGTCTGGTATGGAATTTAGGGGGAACCCCACGTCATTTTTTTTTTTTAATTTTGGCCGGGGTTCCCCTTAATATCCATACCAGACCTGAAGGACCTGGTATGGAATTTAGGAGGACTCCCACGTCATTTTTTTTTTTAATTTTGGTTCGGGGTTCCCCTTTGGGGAATTCCCATGCCGTTTTTATCAATGAACTTCTATGTGTATTGTCGGCAATGCAATAGCCGCGGGTAGTTTTAAATGAGTTTTTTCCTTCAAAATGTCATTTTGCTGTCAGACTGTTCTAAACACGGGAAACATGCGCCCCTTTACAGGCATACTATAGACACCCCCCAGGTACGAAATTTAAAGGGATATTACACTTTTATTGTTTGACTTTAAGCATTATTAAAATCACTGCTCCTGAAAAAACGGCCGTTTTTAAAACTTTTTTTTGCATTGATCCATGTCCCCTGGGGCAGGACCCGGGTCCCCAAACACCTTTTTTAAAAAATAACTTGCATATAAGCCTTTAAAATTAGCACTTTTGATTATTCATGTTCGTGTCCCATAGACTTTAACGGTGTTCGCATGTTCGAACGAACTTTTTTCCTGTTCGCATGTTCTGGTGCGAACCGAACAGGGGGGTGTTTGGCTCATCCCTACAGGTGGGTAACTAATAGGGAGAACCTTATGCCGCGTACACACATTCGGAATTTCCGATGGGAAATGTTCGATGTGAGCTTGTTGTCGGAAAGTCCGACCGTGTGTATGCTCCATAGAACATTTGCTGTCAGAATTTCCACCCACAAATGTTTGAGAGCCGGTTCTTAAATTTTCTTCCAACTTCACTTTGTTGTTGGAAATTGTGTGTACTCAAGTCCGTCGCACAAAAGCTCACGCATGCCCGGAATCAAGCAGAAGGAGCCGCACTGGCTATTGAACTTCCTTTTTCTCGGCTCGTCGTACGTCTTGTACGTCACCGCGTTCTTGACGTTCGGAATTTCTGACAACATTTGTGTGACCGTGTGTATGCAAGACAAGTTTGAACCAACATCCTTCGGAAAAAAATCCCAGGATTTTGTTGTTGGAAATTCCGATAATAGCAGAAGTTTGAAAGTTAATTTCAGCCTTTGATCCCTTTAGTTAAGCATTAAATTAACATTTGACCTTTTTGTAGCATTACTTTAACTCTTTAACGTTTGTGTAGCATTTTTTTGCCTCTTCTTCTATACTCCTGTTTGTTTAGTATTTGCACATTATTTGCATATCACACCTGAGAGGAAGAAAGGTTAGTTCCAGGTTAGGTACAGGTAAGTAAGTAGTAGGGAGATAAACAGTTCCAAGATAAACTTCAGATCTCCTGTTGTTGATCCACATTTCCAGGAGGGGGAGGGGATCGGCTCAGTTGAGATCTCCTGTTGTTGATCCACATTTCCAGGAGGGGGAGGGGGGATCGGGTCAATTCAGATCTCCTGTTGTTGATCCACATTTCCAGGAGGGGGAGGGGATCGGCTCAATTCAGATCTCCTGTTGTTGATCCACATTTCCAGGAGGGGGGGGATTGGCTCAATTCAGATCTCCTGTTGTTGATCCACATTTCCAGGAGGGGGAGGGGATCGGCTCAATTGAGATCTCCTGTTGTTGATCCACATTTCCAGGAGGGGGAGGGGATCGGCTCAATTGAGATCTCCTGTTGTTGATCCACATTTCCAGGAGGGGGAGGGGATCGACTCAATTCAGATCTCCTGTTGTTGATCCACATTTCCAGGAGGGGGAGGGGATCGGCTCAATTGAGATCTCCTGTTGTTGATCCACATTTCCAGGAGGGGGAGGGGATCGGCTCAATTCAGATCTCCTGTTGTTGATCCACATTTCCAGGAGGGGATCGGCTCAATTCAGAACTCCTGTTGTTGATCCACATTTCCAGGAGGAGGGGAGGGGATCGGCTTGTGACAGGAGTCAATGTTGGGCACAGGGTGACCAAGAAAAGAATGAACCCTGTGTATGCCATATTGGAAATGGTGACTGGGAGGGTATGTCTTGGATTGCTTAAAATGGGACAGTAATATTTATCCACAATATCTCCCGGGATATATGTAAAGACTATTCTTGGTTTGTTTGATTCTAAACTCAACATGTTAGTTGAGAGAGCTGATCACATTGGCCTCTAGAACTGGCTAGGAGCAGGACAGTCTACTCCTACTATAGTTTGTTGCTTACTAGGCTGAGGAGGGGGAGATCACTGTTTGTATTGTTAATTGTAATTAGCTCCTGCTATTGTGAGAAGGTGTCCTGTGTTTATACTACTGTGTGAAGCTCGGTGACCACAAGTCTGTCCTAAAGGTCATATCTCTGAGTCACCTAAACTGGGTAAATGATTTAGTAAACTAGCTCATGTTAATTAGGTTTCTGGTAACAGTTGTATTGTTAGAGTAATATGAGCAAGGAGTGGGAACCTCCTCTTTAACTGTATATAAAGACTTGTAAATTTGGTTCTAACAAAGAATCTGATTCCTGTTTGACCCTCTGTACAGAGCCTCGTCTCGTACTTGGGGGGAAGAAATATTCGTATGGGTTTCTTGTTCGGCTGATTGGAGTGTTCGATAGCTGCCTTTGTGTTTGGAAATGGAATGTCCTAAACGGCTTTAACCCCTTTCATACTCGGGGTGTCGTTACAATTGGTGGCAAGCAGCGGGATGATTCCCACAGCCCAGAAGGACAGCTACAAGTGGACATAGACCAATGGAAGAACAGTATGAACGGCTAAAGCGCTCTACCCTCAAGGACTTACTGGAGAACCGCGGCTGACCGGCCAACAACCGTAAGAAGAGGGACAATATCGAAGAACTAGTCGAAATGGATAGAGCCGAAAGACCCAACATAACCGAAAAGCCCAGCGTAACAGGCAGGACACCCGAATGGGCAAGTTTTGATTGGGCTGTTAACGTAAGACTGGCACATTATGGCGCTAACCCTACAGCGGAGATCATAGACCGAGTTATAGCGACTGCAGAGGCAAATTGGCTACAGCGAAGAGGTGCTGCAGCAGCAGAAGTCACAGCAGCACCAACTGAAAGGAGAGGAGAGGTACATTTTGCTGCTTTTAAAAATATCATCGAAAGAGAAGGGGCGATTAATGAGTACCTTGCCGATTTTGAACGGCAATGTGCCCTACAACGGGTGCCCACAGAGGAATGGGTTACCATTTTGTCTGGGAAATTGTCCGGCCGGGCTAGTGAAGCATTCAGGAACATCCCAGATGAGGAGATTATGAACTATGGGCTGGTAAGAGAAGCACTTTTGGCCAGGTATGCCGTCACACCGGAGGCGGTTTAGAGACGAGCAAGCAGACTGGAGACTCATATACCGAGTGGGCATGCCGCCTACACCGCACGGCATCCCACTGGGTCGCTGGATGCCAAGTAGCATCCGGGGAAGAGGTGCTGCAGCTGTTCCTGCTGGAACACTTCTTTGACAAGCTGTCCCCAGAAGTCAGAGAGTGTGTCCAGGACTGAAAACCTTCCACCTTGCCTGAAGCAGCTCGCCTGGTGGATGAATACACAGACGCCCGCAAACTGGATAACCCTGCGGTCAAGACAACAGCTCAGGTGGATTATCGATCAGCGGTACCCCCTCCAGCTGGCACCTACCAACCACAGTCGTACCACCCTACAGCACCACCTCCAGCGGCCACTTCTTCTCAGCAGCCCAGGTTCAACTCCCAGGACTACTCACAACCCATCAGGTGTTTCAGGTGTAAACAGCTAGGGCACAAAAAGCCAGATTGTCCATTGAATCTAGCCAGGCAGTCCCAGTCATGGAGAAAGCCAGCAGGGGGTAATCCCCACACATCCATGCCTGCGGCTCACTGCGTTGAGGAGGAAGAACATTGGGGCAACACAGGCAGACTGTCCGGGTTAATGGAAAGGTAGCCAATGGCCTACGTGATACTGGCGCCACCATGACCCTACTACAGAAGAACCTCATCCCAGAGAGCCAACACACCGGAGACAATGTAGCCGCAAGGGTAGCAGGAGGCACTGTTTTCCAGCTACCTGTTGCCCGTGTTCACCTGGATTGGGGGGGTGGTTCGAGACACGTGAATGTGGGGGTGATGAAGGATTTGCCAGCGGATGTACTACTGGGGAATGATTTGGCCCCTCTCATTTCTGCTTACGCCCTGATGGGCCCCACTGAAGCCAACCCAGTGACTACCCGTGCCCAGACCTGTGCTGTTGGAACCGGCCCGCTTGCTGCTGAGACCCAGGTAAGACTATCTTCCCCGACATGTACCTTAGATCAGACTCCCCTAGGCTGGGATACCCCAGAGGCATTCGGGAGGGAAACCTGGGAGGACCCGACCTTACACAAGTATAGGGCTAAGGCAGATGCTCAGGAAAGGGGAATAAATGGGGAGAGTTATGAATGGGTGGGGCATAGACTGTATAGAATCCCTAAGACATCCCCGAGAAGTAAAGCCCCTTTGAAGAAATGACAGCTGGTGGTACCTAAGAAATACCAGTTGGAGATTCTGCGAATCGGGCATGATATACCACTAGCAGGACATCTAGGGTCCCATCACACAGCCCATAGAATTACACAGAATTTCTTCTGGCCCAATTTTAACCAGGATGTGCGACAGTACTGCAAAACGTGTGACACATGTCAGCGGGTAGGTAAGCGGGGGGACCACCCTAAGGCCAGACTTATGTCAATGCCTATTATTGGGGAGCCCTTTTACCCCATAGCCATTGACATTGTGGGTCCCTTGGCCAGGCCTAGTTCATTGGGAAGAAGTATATTCTCACCATGGTGGACTATGCCACCCATTACCCAGAGGCAGTAGCTATGTCCAACATTGAAGCAGAGACAGTAGCTGATGCCCTGGTTAAGATATTTACTAGAGTGGGGTTCCCTAAGGAGATTCTCTCTGACCAGGGAACCCAGGAGTTGTGGAAGGTGTGCAATATTAAGCCCTTGCTGAGATCACCTTACGACCCCCAGACTAATGGTCTCTGCGAGCGCTTTAACGGGACCCTCAAATGGTGAGGACCTTTTCGGGTGCTTGCAGAGACTGGGAGAGATTCCTGCCTCACTTGTTATTTGCATACAGAGAGGTACCCCAGGAATCTACTGGGTTCTCTCCCTTCGAGTTACTCTATGGGAGAAGGGTCCGTGGACCCCTCAATCTCATTAGAGGACACTGGGAGGGAGAGACAGAGCAGGAGGGGACCCCCATTGTGCCCTATGTTCTGGAACTCAGGGACCGCATGGAGCAACTGTCTCTGATGGTAAGGGAGAATCTCCAGGCGGCCCAGGAGAGACAGAAGAGATGGTACGATGGGGGGCCCCGACAGTGTATCTTGCAGGTTGGGCAGAAGGTCTTAGTGCTGAATCCTGTGAAGACCAACATGATACAGGCATCTTGGCAGGGCCCGTATAAAGTAGTAGCCCAGGTATGTGATACTACCTGTGTTATTGCCAGCTGTGCAGATGAAAGAATCCAGTGGACCTTTCATGTGAACATGCTGAAGGAGTATCAGGAATGGCAGGAGGATGTTGCTGTAGTATGTGCCCTTGCTGCGGACGATTCTGAAAGTTTACCCCTCCCTGACTTACTAGAGAGAGACCCCCAGACTGACCTCATTAGCCTCGTACAGCTAGGGGACGGGTTAAGCCCCACAAAGTAAGAACAGGCTAAGCGGCTTCTGACACACTGGGGACTTCACGGGGATATCCCTATGGCTTTCCCCGTGTTGTCAGAGGGGGGCAGGGTCACCTGGTTACGTAAACGGGTGACCCCGCCCCCCTCTATCAGCACAGGGAAAGCCATAGGGAAGTGCCGTGAAGTCCCTGTGTGTCAGAGGAGGGCGGGGTCACCGGGTGGCCCGCCCTCTGTTATATAAGAAGTGTCAGAAGAACCGAAGCATCACAAGGCAGAAGACTCCCATCGTGCGGACAGAGCAGAGAAGAAGCCCGAGGAAAATGCAGGACGAGAAGAGCGGAGGAAGAAGAAGATGGAGAAGAAGAAAATGGAGGAAGAAGAACACCGAAGGAAGACCAGAAAATGGAAGAAGAAGCGGAAAGAAGAAGAGATTAATAAAGGACTTGTCAAAAACCGTCTCTTGTGTTTGTTAACCTTTTTGACTTTTTTTGTGAAATGGTAGGGGTACATTTGTACCCCATTACCAATTTACACGGCGGGATCTGGGGGTCCCCTTGTTAAAGGGGGCTTCAAGATTCTGATAAGCTACCCGCCCGCAGACCCCCACAACCACCAGGCAAGGGTTGTGGGGATGAGGCCCTTCTCCCCATCAACATGGGGACAAGGTGCTTTGGGGGGCTACCCCAAAGCACCCTCCCAATGTTGAGGGCATGTGACTTGGTATGGTTCAGGAGGGGGGGCACTCTCTCGCGTGCGGCCTGCCAGGTTGCGTGCTCGGACAAGGGTCTGGTATGGATTTTTGGGGGGGACCTCACACCATTTTCTTTTAATTTTGGCGCGGGGTTCCCCTTAAAATCCATACCAGACCTGATGGGTCTGGAATGGATTTTGAGGAAGACCCCCACACCATTTTTTTTTATTTTGGCGCGGGGTTCCCCTTGATATCCATACCAGACCGGAAGGGCCTGGTATGGAATTTAGGGGGACCCCCATGCATTTTTTTTTTAATTTTGGTTCGGGGTTCCCCTGTGGGGAAATTCCATGCCGTTTTTATCAATGAACTTTTATGTGTCTTGCCGGACCGACAATTCATTATAGCCGGCGCTAGCGATAGTGGTTTTACATGACTTTTTTTCCTTTAGAAATGTCATTTTGCTGTCAGACTGTTCTTTTTTTCATTATTATTTCTTTTATTTTATCAAATCACATTTCAATATACAAAAGAATACCACAGAACTGCACAACACAGTTATCATCTTACAATACATTTAAACCCGTCCCCCCCCTGGCACCCCTCACACTCAATCCAGACAGTTAGATAGTGTCCTAAACTACTTTCTCCCTAATCTCCACTAGTCATATCCTCCACATATCTCCACGTCTTCTTGAACTCCTGCCAACAGTCCCACTTATCCATTATCCCGTCTCTTGCTTCCGTCCCACTATATCTCAGGCCCTCCATTTCATATGTTCCTTCTATAGCATTAACCCAGTCCTGCATTGTGGGGCTTCCATCCTCCTGACATTTTTTTGGTATAAGGCTTTTCACCGCATTCAACAAATGAGGGGTTATTGATTCCCTATATTGTTTCACTGAGCCCTCTATTCCATGGAATAGACATATCCATGGGTCCTCTGGAACCACCTAACCAGTAATTTCCGTTATCAGTTGTAAAGTTTCTTTCCAATATTTTTTGATTTTGGAACAATTCCACCACAGGTGGGCCATCGTTCCAATCTCCTTACACCCTCTCCAGCACTCATAAGATTTCTCCGATTGAAATTGACTTAGTTTGTCAGTCGTTGCATACCACCTTGTCAAACATTTATAATTCATTTCAGCCGTCTTAATGTCTATGGAGTTATGTGTTAAATTCAAAATGTTCACAATCTTGTGTCTTTACTCAAGTGACCCTAATTCTTTTCCCCATTTTATTAAGAATGGTGGTACCTCCAGTTCGTCATTTGCCAACAGAATTTTATAAAGCCGAGAAATACCTCCTTTTGCGTTTCCAGCTACACAAAGCCGCTCGAATGGTGTTAGTTCTTCTGCTGTTCTTATTGGTTGAGGCAGATTTTCTACAAAATGCTTTAACTGGAGGTAGCGCCATTCATTAATCAATAATAAATCCGTGTTTTGTTGTAACTCAAAGAATGTGCTTATTTTCCCTTTATTAGTTATATCCTTTAATTGTGCTTTATCCCTTTTTATCCAATTCCCACCTATTGTCCTTTTACCTGGTGCAAAATAGTCGTTGTCTTTCAAAAAAATTAAAGGTGAGTTATGTTTCCATTTACTTTGTTTATGGACCAAATCCCAAATTTTAATTGCATTTCGTGTAATCTCGTGCGTTTTAGCTCCCAATACCCTATATTGAGAGGGATTCCATATTAAACTTTTTAACCGTGCTTCACACAAATTCTTTTCTATATTAACTAATCGCTTTCCACTTTACTCCCTTGCCCACTCCACCACTCGTGATAATACCACTGCATAGTAATATTTTTTAACGACGGGGACCGCTAAACCCCCTTGTTTTTTCCCCTGTCTCAAAACTGTGTAGCGGGCACCTACTTTTATGTAGGTGACTTTTCTTGTTAGCTTTCTCTTGCAGGTAAATTTAGACAGGCTGATGCTATTTGCAGCAGGCCTGTGTTGTTTGATTTCTACATTTGAGTGGCAGGTGTTTATGTGTTGGTCTCAGCCAATCATTAATTTGCTTGATAATCCCGGGACTCTCATATAAAAAGGGGGGTCACATGGTGCCCGGGAGTTCGAGTCCAGTCCTGCTCTGAGGAACGAGAGAGCCAGCCTGGTTCCTGGAGGGGAAGTTGGAGGTTTTCCCCTCTGGGGAGCCAACGGACCTTCACCCTAGCGAGAAGGGTGGAGATCCGGTCCTCATGGAGGAACAGATGACATCTTGCCGCAAGTAGTCGTGGATGTCGTAGGCCGCCCCTGCGGGGAGGGGAGCAGGCCGCAAAGAGATAAAGGAAACTGAGGAACATTGCGGATAAAGTAGCAACAAAGCGGAAGGAAACTGGGCGATTGATCGTTTATGAGTGGCACATGGACTATCGATCACATGAGTGAAAGCCCAAGGGAAAGGTACTGCCAGAGACTGAGGGTTGTTGGTGCACAAGTCAGTGAGATGGGCAGTGATGGCCTATGACTTTGGGTTCAGCATTGCCCTGGGATTCCAATCAGTCAAGCGGGAGGAGTTATTCAGATTTGCTCTCCTTTAGCCTAATCTGGAAGTACCATATCGGTGGGAAGTAGTGGTAAAAAAGTAGCAGTGAAGCTGCAAGCACACATGTAGAGATATAGATCGTTCTTTTAAATGTAAACAAAGTGGTGGGGTCTCCTAGGTGATTTCATTGACCAAATATGGCTATGTGGGTATATTGGTTCCGTGACGTCCGTGCTATCCATGCTCTTTGTTTACATAGCCGGGGATACCTGGCTTACCTATTTCATTATCCCCAGATGCAGAATTGTGGCCCCCCAGGAGCTTCTTACCATAATGTGAAAGTATTCAAATGTGTCCATTATGGCCGACCTACCATCAGAGAGATCCCTTCCAGCTCTATGATGGTAATGCTCCCCTCCATGGTCGGCGTGTCCATCTTCTCCGGGTCTTCTTCCAGGTTTGGAGTCTTCAGCCATCTTGATTAGCTGTGTTGGGATGACTCTCATGCATCTGTATGAAGCTACTTCTGCCCGGCACAAAACTGTGCCGATATAGTACATTGAGCATGTATGATGGAAGAGACATCCACAGTCTACTGTTATAAACAAGCCACTGCTCGTCAGGACTTTACAACAGACGTCACCTCCTCTTCATATCTCTGTATATAAATAAGGGGGTTCCAGGAACATTAACAGAAGGTATCTAAGGTGTCCCCAGAGATTAAAAAAGACTTTCACCCATCCAGTGCACTAGGTATTCTTCACTCCTACACACATTTTTATTTTTTTACTTTTAAGTTAGCCTCACATCCAGCCACCGTTTTTTCCTTGGCAAGAATTACATCTTCTGTACTCTGAGAACTCCTGGATCTCACATGTTGCACATCTCAAGAGGTTTCAGGTTCCATTCATGTGGCTGCAGGTGGGTGGACCGAGTGCCATGTCATCAGTGGGGCCGGGTTGCCCAAACCTGGAAGACGCATCAGAAACTTGATGATGTCAGGACCAAAGATGGAGGCACAGGACCCAGGATCTGACAGCGGTGCAGAGGATCACAGCAGGACGACCCAAGATCCAAATTGAAGAGAGGAAAGGGGGGGGCATGGAGGAGGGTGACTGAAGTACATCTTTCTGTTATCTAAAAAGGTAAAAAACAACCTCTGATCCCAGTGATTGGATTTTGAAGTTTATTTAGATGAGAAGAGTTACAAAATAAAAGTGAATAGAAGAAACTAGAGAGATTAACACACACGTTAACACAATGTATGAGTTTCCAAAATACATTTTAAATTTTAAGACATTTACCAAGGAGTTTACACAAGTAACACATAAAACAATGACAAGAGACATTCATTTCTGGTATTGTGGAGGTCTGACCATGACCCAGTCTGTACAATATTAGGATACACACCTTCTCTCTACAGACTGATCAACAACACATTCTAAGGACATTCTGATGGCACATTCTAAGGACTGGTATGTATGGTTGGGATCCTCGACCCTCCATGCAGCCTGCAAGCTCTGGATAGCAGTATGGTCAGAGAGGTCACCCATGCAGTCTACCGCTGGCCTAGTACAGGGAACCATAGAGATGAGGATCTGGGAAAGCACAGAATACGAAGCTCACAGGAATGGCAGGAGTATAGTGGAGCACTGGGGCGCTGGTCTTACAGGGAGACAGGAGTACAGTATGATCTAAGCAGCAGTGGGATTCTGAGCATACAGAAACACAGAGGTAAAATGTATGAAGATTACTTAAGTGCACAGGGGTCTCAGGGGAATGCGGGTACACAAGGCATCAAGGACAGAAAGGAGATCTTTTGGAACTCTTTTGGAAGATAGAATCCAGCCTGCCCTCACTGAAAACACTTGGGATACAGAGATCACACTGGGAGACACTGGGAACTCTTAGGTACGGAGATCATACTGGGAGACACTGGGGTACAAAAATCACACTGGGAGACCCTGGGAACACTGTGAGTACAGAGATCATACTTGGAGACACTGGAAACACCGGGGAACAGAGATCACACTGGGAGACACTAGGGACACTGGGGGTACATATATCACACTGGGAGACACTGGGAACACTTGGGGTGCAGAGATCACACTGGGAGACACTGGAAACACTCAGAGTACAGAGATCACACTGGAAGACACTGGGAGTACAGAGATCACACTGGGAGACATTGGGAACACTAGGGGTACAGAGATCACACTGGGAGAAATTGGGAACACTGGAGGTACAGAGATCACATTGGGAGAAATTGGGAACACTGGAGGTACAGAGATCACATTGGGAGAAATTGGGAACACTGGAGGTACAGAGATCACACTGGGAGGCATTGGGAACACTGGAGGTACAGAGATCACACTTTGAGGCATTGCAAACAGACACTAGGAACAAGGGAGATCTGGCTAGAGGAAGTCTAAGAATATTGGAGTTACAAGGATTCTCTCGGAATGTAGAACACTGGGTGAATAGGGATCAATAGAAATCTTTTCAGGAAGCTGAGGACAGGAAGGAGCACTGGAACTTCATTTACCAGCATGACTTCTGATCTTTGGGAATACAGGTGACAGATAAGCAGGAAAGCAGCAGATCTGTGACAAGGATTTCCTGACAACACGTTCCAACAACCTTCTAATGCCCCGTACACACAGTCGGATTTTCTGATGGAAAATGTCCGATCGGAGCGTGTTGTTGGAAATTCCGACCGTGTGTGGGCTCCATCGGACATTTTCCATCGGATTTTCCGACACACAAAGTTGGAGAGCAGGAGATAAAATTTTCCGACAACAAAATCCGTCGGAAATTCCGATCGTGTGTACACAAATCCGACGGACAAAGTGCCACGCATGCTCAGAATAAATAAAGAGATGAAAGCTATTGGCCACTGCCCCGTTTATAGTCCCGACGTACGTGTTTTACGTCACCGCGTTCAGAATGATCGGATTTTCCGACAACTTTGTGTGACCGTGTGTATGCAAGACAAGTTTGAGCCAACATCTGTCGGAAAAAATCCTAGGATTTTGTTGTCGGAATGTCCGAACAAAGTCCGACCATGTGTACGCCCTATTAGACATTCCAAGGACATTCTAACAATATCTTTTTAGCAAATGAGCTATATATAAGGAACCCAACATCAGCATTTACTGTAAATACCTAATACTCCCATATAGCCATTAATTCTTTTTCTTTATAAAGGGGATCACTTTTTGGAAATGTTCGGCCTCCTCCAGTTATATAAACTGGGAAGTTTCAGTAGAATTGTTGGGAGTTTTCTGTATCTGGTCTTTGTGGAGGAGGACCCGCTGATGGCCTACTGGTGGTGTCTGTTCTCTCTTACATCTCAGCAGGCTGTAGACGTGTCTCTGCCACTCCGAGGACCCATAGTAATAGATCAGAGGATCCAGACAACAACTTACACTGCTCACACTGACACTGATGATGTAGACGATGTACAGGAAGTTACTGGCTTTGTTATAGACCTGCAGGAAATGCATGAACCAAATAACATTGGCTGGGCCAAAGCAGAGGACAAACACACACAACACAACCACAGTCAGGAGGACGGCTCGGGATCTCTTCTGGGCACCCTTCATGCTGAGACCGCGGACTATTCCAATGTAACAGAAGGTTGTAATAAATAAAGGTAGCAAATATAAAAGTACGATATAAATGGGGAAATAATAGTAAACCTGAAACCTTTCAACTGATTCGGCATCATGAACATCAGAACAGGTTGTGATATTTAGGTCAGGAAATGGTCGGGTTTGTTGTCTTATGAGAATCGGCACAGTGCTGGCCATCGATATCACCCAGATGCAGCAACACACCATCCAGGCTCGTCTCACTGTGCGCCAGGAACGGGACTGGAATGGGTAGACCAGAGCCAGGAACCGGTCCACACTCATACTCGTCATCAGCAGGATGGATCCACGCATGTTACTGAAAAACATGGCCGTGACAAATCGGCACATTCCTTCCCCCACCATCCAGTTATTTCCTGAAAATCGGTACACAATGTGGAAAGGAAGAATACTAACAAAGAGAACATCAGCAGCGGCTAGGTTAAGCAGATACACCACTGCTGGATTTTTCACCCTCATCTTCACCAAGAACACGAGGATCGCCATTATATTAAGAGGAAGAGACATGAGGAAAACCACGGTATAGATGGAGGGCACAAGCTTTGTCACCCACCAGCTGTTCATATACTCTTCAAAGTCATGTAAAAATGTTTTGTGCAGTATGTGGACCTCAATTTGTTGAGTTGAGTTCATCCTAGTTTCATTACCTGAAAACATAAAAAAATATGAGGTGAAGTCATTGTACGAGAAACATTTTGCAACATTTTTCACATTGCATTAAACAGGAGGACAGCTGGTGATCTATTGTGTGACCCCTTAATGTTGAGTGCCCTGAGATCTGCTGATGATTTCAATGAAAGAGGAAGGAGCAGTTCTCTGGGTATATGCTTTGGCTCTAGGAGGTTGGACACTAGGCAAACCAAAAGGCTCAGCAGATCTGTAAGACGTTGGACACTAGGCAAACGAAAAGGCTCAGCAGATCTCTGGGTATGTGCTTCTGCTCTATGAGGTTGGACACTAGACAAACCAAAAGCCACAGTGAATCTCGGAGGTTGGACACTAGGCAAACCAAAGAAAAAACAAATGAACGTCGCCCACGGGACTTTAAATGAGGTGTAAATGGTGATCAAAGGGTAAACAAGTATAAAAGTACAAATATTTTATTGAAAATAACAGCATAGTACATAATAGAGCATGAGCATGGGTGAACAGGTTCGTAAAACAGCGACATTGCAATGTAATCTTGAACCATAGCCATCATATAATAATGAAACATATAATACAGGTATGCATAGTACATCTCTAACCCGACGCGTTTCGCGAGCTTTCCTCGCTTCATCAGGGGCTGATGCGCATAACTGCTGTCTGTAAATACAGATAAGGTAATTAGAGTATTGATTATGATAGGGTAAAAGCAAGAAGCCAGACCTGGTCATCCCATACTTACTTGTAGGACCAAAGCTACAGACACATAACCCAGGCACGGGCAGGCGGAGGGCATCTCCCCCGGGAGCTGAAGGGGCCGAGGACCCAACCAGAGGACCGAGGCCAGGCGTGGGGGGCAGCATGGCAGAATGAAAGAGAGAGAAGGGAGCGTGAACCCAAGTTGATCCCAAAATGCAATGCAGGGCGACTCACTGTATAGGGATATAAGTAAAATAGAAGAGTTTGGAAGTATGAGATGTATATCGTGGCATAAATGCAAGGTATGTAGGTAAACAAGGTCTAAATTAATGTAAATAGTATTGTCGTAGAAATACAAAGTAAGTACTACTTGCATGATATGCACAAAGTGTCCCGCAGAGCAGAGAGAAAAAGAAGGGTACAAGGTGGAAAAGTGAACGAGAAAGGAGGGAGAGGGGAGGGAAGGAGGGGAAAACAAAGGGAAGTGAAATGAATAGTATCAGAAAAAGAACAATTAAAGAAAAAGGAAATGAAAAGAAAGGGGGGGGGGAGGGGAAATAGGGCCAGGGGGAAGGAAAGAAAAATTGAGTGAAGTGGAGGGAGGAGAGGCATGGTGAAATAAGGGGCAAAATGATTATTGGTGTGGTGAACTGGAAAGGTATTTCTATGTGAAAGAGCAGAATGTGATTAGAGGAGTCAGTCAGAGAACAGCAAGTGGAGATAGGTACGCTTTGAGGTGATTAGAGGAGTCAGTCAGAGAACAGCAAGTGGAGATAGGTACGCTTTGAGGTGATTAGAGGAATCAGTCAGAGAACAGCAAGTGGGGATAGGTACGCTTTGAGGTGCAGGTATTTGTATAAGAGTACATAAATAGAGTGCCTACCAGTATAGTGCAGCGTCCTGACTGGGTGTTGGAGAGGTAGTGGAGGAGGAATTGCCATACTGTCACCCCCCGCCTTATACCCGGACATCCGCCGAGTTCTCCGCCCCTAACGTCATGCGTCAGGCGGAGCTAAAGGAGATCGCAACGCACCTGCCGTATAGGGCAGGCACTCGCGATCCACAGCCGCCGCCTGGATGACATATCCCGCCCATCGGGAGGGGGATACCGCTATATTGCAGGCCTCCCCCGGTGGGCGTGGAAGAGCATGACGCCGATGCCCTGGTGGCCCCGCCCCTCCAGAGAGGCCAGAGAAGCGGGGACAGCTGGGGAAATAAATCCCCATTTGTGCATCGCAGCTCCCAGAGGGTGAACAGACCGCTCAGCCCAAACATGGGCGCAGTGAGAGAGCTAGGTCTGCAAGTAGAAGGGAAATTAAAACATGATCATGTTAGACTATATGCTAGTAAAGTCATTAAGGTTCAGTAGTAGCTGAACCAATATGGCCCCTAAGATCTAGGGTCAGCCTCAGACCAGGGCATAATGGTGTTTTCCACCTGGGTACAAATTTAAATTATAAAGAAAGTCTGAGGACTGACCCCTAACATAAAGCACCTCCATCCCTAATATCAGAGAAAAAACAAATGAACGTCGCCCACGGGACTTTAAATGAGGTGTAAATGGTGATCAGAGCGTACCTATCCCCACTTGCTGTTCTCTGACTGACTCCTCTAATCACCTCAAAGCGTACCTATCTCCACTTGCTGTTCTCTGACTGACTCCTCTAATCACATTCTGCTCTTTCACATAGAAATACCTTTCCAGTTCACCACACCAATAATCATTTTGCCCCTTATTTCACCATGCCTCTCCTCCCTCCACTTCACTCAATTTTTCTTTCCTTCCCCCTGGCCCTATTTCCCCTCCCCCCCCCCCTTTCTTTTCATTTCCTTTTTCTTTAATTGTTCTTTTTCTGATACTATTCATTTCACTTCCCTTTGTTTTCCCCTCCTTCCCTCCCCTCTCCCTCCTTTCTCGTTCACTTTTCCACCTTGTACCCTTCTTTTTCTCTCTGCTCTGCGGGACACTTTGTGCATATCATGCAAGTAGTACTTACTTTGTATTTCTACGACAATACTATTTACATTAATTTAGACCTTGTTTACCTACATACCTTGCATTTATGCCACGATATACATCTCATACTTCCAAACTCTTCTATTTTACTTATATCCCTATACAGTGAGTCGCCCTGCATTGCATTTTGGGATCAACTTGGGTTCACGCTCCCTTCTCTCTCTTTCATTCTGCCATGCTGCCCCCCACGCCTGGCCTCGGTCCTCTGGTTGGGTCCTCGGCCCCTTCAGCTCCCGGGGGAGATGCCCTCCGCCTGCCCGTGCCTGGGTTATGTGTCTGTAGCTTTGGTCCTACAAGTAAGTATGGGATGACCAGGTCTGGCTTCTTGCTTTTACCCTATCATAATCAATACTCTAATTACCTTATCTGTATTTACAGACAGCAGTTATGCGCATCAGCCCCTGATGAAGCGAGGAAAGCTCGCGAAACGCGTCGGGTTAGAGATGTACTATGCATACCTGTATTATATGTTTCATTATTATATGATGGCTATGGTTCAAGATTACATTGCAATGTCGCTGTTTTACGAACCTGTTCACCCATGCTCATGCTCTATTATGTACTATGCTGTTATTTTCAATAAAATATTTGTACTTTTATACTTGTTTACCCTTTGATCACCATTTACACCTCATTTAAAGTCCCGTGGGCGACGTTCATTTGTTTTTTCTCTGATATTAGGGATGGAGGTGCTTTATGTTAGGGGTCAGTCCTCAGACTTTCTTTATAATTTAAACTAGGCAAACCAAAAGACACAGCAGAGCTCTAGGAGGTTGGACACTAAGCAAACCAAAAGCCACAGCAGAGCTCTAGGAGGTTGGACACTAAGCAAACCGAAAGGCTCAGCAGATCTCTGGGTATTTGCTTCAACTCTAGGAGGTTGGATACTAGGCAAACCAAAAGGCTCAGCAGATCTCTGGGTATTTGCTTCAACTCTAGGAGGTTGGATACTAGGCAAACCAAAAGGCTCAGCAGATCTCTGGGTATTTGCTTCAACTCTAGGAGGTTGGATACTAGGCAAACCAAAAGGCACAGCAGATCTCTGGGTATATGCTTCTGCTCTAGTAGGTTGGACACTAGGCAAATCAAAAGGTACAGCAGAGCTATTGATACATACTGTATATGCTTAGGATTAAGGAGTATGAATCCTTGACAACCCAAAAGGCTTAGCTGTCTCTATTGGCTACAGTCATTCTCTTAACTCAGGCAGACAAATCAACTAAAATAATGGGCAGGATTAGTGTCCCCCAATGAACTATTGGAAGAAAGAATTTTGTACTCATTGTAAAATCCTAATTTGTTCCACAATATTCATTGTGGACACAGTAAACATGCAAGATGTTTAAAAGTATCCCTAAGAAAAAAGGGAAGTGGGGAATTATACCAACAGATAATTCTTCAGGTGTCATGCCTTGGCTGATTTCCACAGCCACCTGTACTTTTCTTCAACAGCTGGCTTTGACTAATGCAGTGACCTCCATGTGATAGAACCTGGTAAAATGTGTGAGCTACATAGTTACATAGTTACATAGTAAGGTTGAATAAAGACACCAGTCCATCCAGTTCTACCTGAGTGAGTTTGGGTGCGTGTCTGCAATTATCCCTATTTATTTAAGGTACCCATAGAGTGCCGTCAATTTACGAAGCACTCCACACATACATCGCACACTCACATCGGTCCCTACCCTCAAGGAGCCCACAATCTAAGGTCCCCAACTCACATTCATATACTAGGGCCAATTTGGACAGAAGCCAATTAACCTACCAGCATGTCTTTGGAGTGTGGGAGGAAACCGGAGTACCCGGAGGAAACCCACACAGGCACAGGAAGAACATGCAAACTCCAGGCAGGTAGTGGGACCAGGTCCCAGCTCTTCATACCTGTAAGACAGATGTCTGGTGTCTACCGGGTACCTATTGACCTGTTAGAATAAGCATTGACAAAGAACATGGCCTTTCAACCTTTGGTAGAGTATGACTGGGGTTTCATCTGGCAAATCCAGTGTGCAATAGTGGAACTTGGCATTGTGGAAACGCTCAGAGATGTCAAAGCCTGAGTCCACCTTGGTGAAGGACAGTGGAGGACAGATGAATATTGGCCACTGTGTGACCTTCAGAGAGTGAACAACAATCTGGGATGAGAGAGAGATGGACAAGAGGAGGGAGCACATTGTTCTCTCAGAAATGGAAAAACAATTCTAACTTCAAAGAACCACCTTGTCCTTTTGGAGGATGAAAAAAGGTAAATAAAGTTAGCCATACATGATTGGTTTTGTCTCGTTCAGCCTACATTCAGTCTATTACCCCATCCACATTAAAATGCATGGATGAAGGAACCTCCATTGCTGACTATTGTATTCATGCAAACGCAGCAACCGGGGTGGCCTAAATACCCAAACAGTGACTTCATCTGATAGCATGCAGTCACTGCTCAGGCAGTAATCTTCCATTGATTTTTGTGTTCGAATATTTTATTAGACTGAGTAACACAGAGGCCATCTCTAGGGATGAGCTTCGAGTTTGAGTCACACCCATGTTCGACTCGAACATCGCATGTTCGACCGTTCATTGAATGGCGAACGTTATGGGCCGTTCGCGCCAAATTCGAGTGGCGCATCACTGCCCATTATTTACTGCGGCATCGCAGTGCATTGCTGGCTGATGATTGGCCAAGCATGCACTATGACCCGCATGGTTGGCCAATCACAGCGCCGTCTGTACAGCCACCCTGGCTTTGGCCAATTATGGCTCAGGGGGTTTAGTACACGCCCCACACTATATAAGGCCGCCTGCGTGGCAGCCTTGTGTAGTGTGTTGTGGCGACGGAGAGATAGAGAGAGAGAGAGAGAGAGAGACCGTGTCATTTCATTAAGTTAGATAGATTAGGCAGGCGAGTCAGTTAGCTGCACTTACAGTGTATATATATATATATATGCATCCTAGGTGTTGTGTATATAATATATATATATATATATATATATATATATATATATATATATATATATATGTGTGTGTAACAAGCCCCTGCTTGCTCGGTTCCACTCTCCCGACACTCCTCTTCAGCTTTAGAATCAGATTGCAGATCGCAACGTCTGATGGTTCGGTCATCCAATGCTCCGGGATTCGACCTACAACTATGTGCCAATCGAATCCAGTTGTGATAGCTCAGAACAAACACCAGGCAGGCTGTATGTAAGTTCAACCAGGAATCTCTTTTATTGAAAGGAATACAGGTTTTTTATACAGTAAAAGAGGAGGTGCAGACCTCCTGCTCATATTACTCTGAACGTACACCTGTGACCAGAAACCTAATTAACATGGGCTAACATGAAGTTCCTTGTGACTCCACAGATACCTCTGTTGGTGCTGGGCAGAGCACAGTGAAGTTTGGCCCTAATAACAGCTCTTCGTCTGCTGGAGGCTCACCAGGTTGTTCTTCCTCAGCAGAAAAGTCTATCAAATCCCCGTCTCTGCAACTGGTGTCTGGGGATAAAGGTTCACCATCTCCTGTCCATGGAACCCAGAAGATGCTATCAGTGCTGGGCAGAGGTTAGCAGAGCTCTGCCCTGTTGTCAGCACTTCAGCTTTGGGGACAGCGATCTCCAGATTTTCCACTGCCGATTCTCTGGCATGCTGCTGGACATGCACATTCCTCCATCCAAGATCATCCAATGCAGAAACAGGTTCATCAAGGTCAGTCAGCACTTGCTCCATCCGCCATAAGACCTCCGCCTCCATAGCTGCGGGTGCAGGTTGGCAAAGCACACCGTTACTCTGCCACATTGTCAACTCTTCAGCCAGGATTTCAGAGTTGTCAACTGGCATTTCATGATAGTCCCAGGCAAAGGGAGCACCACCCTGCTGCTGAGCAGAGTCTAACAGCTGTCTGTAGGCGATCTCCAGCTCCCATTCCTGAATGGCCAGAAACTCCAAATCTTCCTGCGCCCAGTGCACTTCCGAGACATTCAGTCTCCGCTCTCTGTGCTCCATTATTTCCTCCAAATGCCACTCCCGATCAGTCCCAAAGTCAGGGTCCCTGGACAGCCTCAAGTATAACAATCCCAGGCCATCGTAGTCAAAGCCTTCCGTGGGGCTGTCATCCGCTGTCCACTGGCACACTTGGGCTACATACCACATGAGGGCTCTGTAGCTCTCGTCCAACCGCATTTCTGCCCGGATCAGCCTGCTTAACTCAGCTGTCCACTCCTGGTTCGGTTGTTCCCCCAATAACAGCATTCATACTTCATACTGTGACCAGTACCTTACATGGATGGAGGGGAGACTTTTTCCCTGGTGGTGCTGCTCAAGGGCTAGCACTTTCTTCTAGAGTTGTAGGCGGACAGAATCATACCATCCTAGCAGGACCTGCTCTGATACTGGTCCTCTGTGCTGAATCTGCATCTCTCGCAACCTCCTTTGGAATTCCTCTTCCATGACAACGTATCTGTACCTCTCCTCTCCTGCTATCTGGACCTTGGATTCAGGTGATGGTTTGGATGTGTTCACAGCAAGGAAGCACGATCCCACCGTTCCCTCCATGGCTCTCAAGTAAGTCTTTCAGCATGGCTCTCCTGCAGGCTGCATAGCTGGTCATTCACTCTGATGGTTTGGAGTGTCCCAGTAACTGGAGAGCAAATCCCACCGCTGCCACCAATGTAACGAGCCCCTTGCTCGCTCGATTCCACTTTCCCGACACTCCTCTGCAGCTATAAAATCAGATTGCAGATCGCAACATCTGATGGTTCGGTCATCCAATGCTCCGGGATTCGAACTACAGATATATGCCGATCTAATCCAGTTGTGATAGCTCAGAACAAACACCAGGCAGGCTGTATGCAAGTTCAACCAGGAATCTGTTTTATTGAAAGGAATACAGGTTTTTTTATACAGTAAAAGAGGAGGTGTATACCTCCTGCTTATATTACTCTGAACATACACCTGTGACCAGAAACCTAACTAATATGGGCTAATTAACTAATCCCTTTAGACAGCCTAGATGACTAAGACATGACCTTTAGGCCAGACTGGCCATCTTGTAGCTCAGAAAACCCAATCAACATTATCACAATAGCAGAGTTAATTAACACAAACAATGGGGATCTAATGACTCTTAGATCCCATACTAGAGGCTTATTTACAATACACATTCTAGTAGGCAACAGACAGACAGGTGGCTGGAATTGACATCAGCATCTCCTAACAGTATTTGTCCCAGCGTTATAAATCAGCCACTATTTCTAATATGGCAAATCCAGGGTCCCCAGAGTCTGTGTGTCCTGGGGGACCAGGACCCGAATCCACAGTAATACCACCTCAAGGCTCCCCAGGCATACAGCTCACAAAGAGCACCCTTCCCCCAAATGCCAGGGCCCATAATCGGTCGGCAAGAGGTTTACATTCAGTCCCCACCTGCAGCCTGTTACAACTGTGTGTAGCGCAGAGAGGAGCGAAGTGCTGTGAAACTCCTCCTCTGCTCCACGCTACGTTCCTAATAGGCAGAGCTGCAGGAACGTCACTGTGTTGAAAAAAAAAGCCCGGGCACCAACTATCAGAGCCGTGATGGCTGCATTCTGCAAGAGGTGACAGAGAGCTGTGGGGGACGAGGACAATCTGTGAACAGGTGAGAGAGCTTTTTGTGTGGGGGGGGGGTGGTAGGATTTGTGAGAAAGCTGGAAGGAGGGATCTGTAAAAAAGGTGAGAGAGCTGGGGGGGGTGTTTGTGAAAGGATAAGAGAGCTGGGGGGGATCTGTAAAAAGGTGAGAGATTTGTGCAAAGGGAGAGCTGGAAAAGGAGGTATTTGTGCAGAGATTATAGCAGGGAAGGGGGTTTGCAGATTGTGCAGAGGTGAAAGCTGTGAGGATAAGATGTAGATGAGGGAGCTGAGGTGAGTTGTGGACTGGGGGTGTAATCTGTGGGTGGAGGGGTGCAGAGGTGAGATGTTAATGGGGTACAAAGGTGAGTTGTGGACGGGGTGCTAAGGTGAACTGCGGATGGGGCAGAAGAGGTGTGGTGTGGATGGGGCAGAAGAGGTGTGTTGTGGATGGGGAGGCGTGTAGGTGTGTTGAGAATGGGGAGGCGTGTAGGTGGGTTGTGGATGGGAAGGCGTGTAGGTGTGCTGTGGATGGGGAGGTGTGTAGGTGTGTTGTGGATGGAGAGGTGTGTAGGTGTGCTGTGGATGGGGAGGTGTGTAGGTGTGTTGTGGATGGGGAGGTGTGTAGGTGGGCTGTGGATGGGGAGGTGTGTAGGTGGGCTGTGGATGGGGAGGTGTGTTGTGGATGGGGAGGTGTGTAGGTGTGCTGTGGATGGGGAGGTGTGTTGTGGATGGAGAGGTGTGTAGGTGGTCTGTGGATGGGGAGGTGTGTAGGTGTGTTGTGGATGGAGAGGTGTGTAGGTGTGCTGTGGATGGGGAGGTGTGTAGGTGGGCTGTGGATGGGGAGGTGTGTTGTGGATGGGGAGGTGTGTAGGTGTGTTGTGGATGGGGAGGTGTGTAGGTGTGTTGTGGATAGGGAGGTGTGTAGGTGTGTTGTGGATGGGGAGGTGTGTAGGTGTGTTGTGGATGGGGAGGTGTGTAGGTGGGTTGTGGATGGGGAGGTGTGTAGGTGTGTTGTGGATGGGGAGGTGTGTTGGTGGGCTGTGGATGGGGAGGTGTGTAGGTGGGTTGTGGATGGGGAGGTGTGTAGGTGGGCTGTGGATGGGGAGGTGTGTAGGTGGGCTGTGGATGGGGAGGTGTGTAGGTGGGCTGTGGATGGGGAGGTGTGTAGGTGGGCTGTGGATGGGGAGGTGTGTAGGTGGGTTGTGGATGGGGAGGTGTGTAGGTGGGCTGTGGATGGAGAGGTGTGTAGGTGTGTTGTGGATGGGGAGGTGTGTAGGTGTGTTGTGGATGGGGAGGTGTGTAGGTGGGTTGTGGATGGGGAGGTGTGTAGGTGTGTTGTGGATGGGGAGGTGTGTAGGTGTGTTGTGGATCGGGAGGTGTGTAGGTGTGTTGTGGATGGGGAGGTGTGTAGGTGGGCTGTGGAGGTGTGTAGGTGTGTTGTGGATGGGGAGGTGTGTAGGTGTGTTGTGGATGGGGAGGTGTGTAGGTGTGTTGTGGATGGGGAGGTGTGTAGGTGTGTTGTGGATGGGGAGGTGTGTAGGTGTGTTGTGGATGGGGAGGTGTGTAGGTGGGCTGTGGATGGGGAGGTGTGTAGGTGTGTTGTGGATCGGGAGGTGTGTAGGTGTGTTGTGGATGGGGAGGTGTGTAGGTGTGTTGTGGATGGGGAGGTGTGTAGGTGGGCTGTGGATGGGGAGGTGTGTAGGTGGGCTGTGGATGGGGAGGTGTGTAGGTGGGCTGTGGATGGGGAGGTGTGTAGGTGGGCTGTGGATGGGGAGGTGTGTAGGTGGCCTGTGGATGGGGAGGTGTGTAGGTGTGTTGTGGATGGGGAGGTGTGTAGGTGTGTTGTGGATGGGGAGGTGTGTAGGTGTGCTGTGGATGGGGAGGTGTGTAGGTGTGCTGTGGATGGGGAGGTGTGTAGGTGGGCTGTGGATGTGGAGGTGTGTAGGTGGGCTGTGGATGGGGAGGTGTGTAGGTGGGTTGTGGATGGGGAGGTGTGTAGGTGGGTTGTGGATGGGGAGGTGTGTAGGTGGGTTGTGGATGGGGTGGCGTGTAGGTGTGTTGTGGATGGGGAGGCGTGTAGGTGTGTTGTGGATGGAGAGGCGTGTAAGTGGGCTGTGGATGGGGAGGCGTGTAGGTGGGCTGTGGATGGGGAGGTGTGTAGGTGGGTTGTGGATGGGGAGGTGTGTAGGTGGGCTATGGATGGAGAGGCGTGTAGGTGGGTTGTGGATGGGGAGGTGTGTAGGTGTGTTGTGGATGGGGAGGTGTGTAGGTGGGCTGTGGATGGGGAGGTGTGTAGGTGG
The DNA here is from genome assembly GCA_037953035.1 of Aquarana catesbeiana. Taxonomy (NCBI): domain Eukaryota; kingdom Metazoa; phylum Chordata; class Amphibia; order Anura; family Ranidae; genus Aquarana; species Aquarana catesbeiana. The sequence continues at coordinate 6,910 of JBBHAA010003482.1, read as the reverse complement.
GCTGTGGATGGGGAGGTGGGTAGGTGTGTTGTGGATGGGGAGGTGTGTAGGTGTGTTGTGGATGGGGAGGTGTGTAGGTGGGCTGTGGATGGGGAGGTGTGTAGGTGGGCTGTGGATGGGGAGGTGTGTAGGTGTGTTGTGGATGGGGAGGTGTGTAGGTGTGTTGTGGATGGGGAGGTGTGTAGGTGTGTTGTGGATGGGGAGGTGTGTAGGTGGGCTGTGGATGGGGAGGTGTGTAGGTGTGTTGTGGATGGGGAGGTGTGTAGGTGTGTTGTGGATGGGGAGTGTGTAGGTGTGTTGTGGATGGGGAGGTGTGTAGGTGGCTGTGGATGGGGAGGTGTGTAGGTGTGTTGTGGATGGGGAGGTGTGTAGGTGGGCTGTGGATGGGGAGGTGTGTTGTGGATGGAGAGGTGTGTAGGTGGTCTGTGGATGGGGAGGTGTGTTGTGGATGGGGAGGTGTGTAGGTGGGTTGTGGATGGGGAGGTGTGTAGGTGGGCTGTGGATGGGGAGGTGTGTAGGTGTGTTGTGGATGGGGAGGTGTGTAGGTGTGTTGTGGATGGAGAGGTGTGTAGGTGTGCTGTGGATGGGGAGGTGTGTAGGTGGGCTGTGGATGGGGAGGTGTGTTGTGGATGGGGAGGTGTGTAGGTGTGTTGTGGATGGGGAGGTGTGTAGGTGTGTTGTGGATGGGGAGGTGTGTAGGTGTGTTGTGGATGGGGAGGTGTGTAGGTGTGTTGTGGATGGGGAGGTGTGTAGGTGTGTTGTGGATGGGGAGGTGTGTAGGTGGGCTGTGGATGGGGAGGTGTGTAGGTGGGCTGTGGATGGGGAGGTGTGTAGGTGGGTTGTGGATGGGGGAGGTGTGTAGGTGGGCTGTGGATGGGAAGGTGTGTAGGTGGGCTGTGGATGTGGAGGTGTGTAGGTGGGCTGTGGATGGGGAGGTGTGTAGGTGGGCTGTGGATGTGGAGGTGTGTAGGTGGGCTGTGGATGGGGAGGTGTGTAGGTGGGTTGTGGATGGGGAGGTGTGTAGGTGGGTTGTGGATGGGGAGGTGTGTAGGTGGGCTGTGGATGGGGAGGTGTGTAGGTGGGCTGTGGATGGGGAGGTGTGTAGGTGGGTTGTGGATGGGGAGGTGTGTAGGTGTGTTGTGGATGGGGAGGTGTGTAGGTGGGCTGTGGATGGGGAGGTGTGTAGGTGGGTTGTGGATGGGGAGGTGTGTAGGTGTGTTGTGGATGGGGAGGTGTGTAGGTGGGTTGTGGATGGGAGGTGTGTAGGTGGGCTGTGGATGGGGAGGTGTGTAGGTGTGTTGTGGATGGGGAGGTGTGTAGGTGGGCTGTGGATGGGGAGGTGTGTAGGTGTGTTGTGGATGGGGAGGTGTGTAGGTGTGTTGTGGATGGGGAGGTGTGTAGGTGTGTTGTGGATGGGGAGGTGTGTAGGTGGGCTGTGGATGTGGAGGTGTGTAGGTGTGTTGTGGATGGGGAGGTGTGTAGGTGGGTTGTGGATGGGGAGGTGTGTAGGTGGGCTGTGGATGGGGAGGTGTTTAGGTGTGTTGTAGAGGGGAAGGTGTGTAGGTGTGTTGTGGATGGGGAGGTGTGTAGGTGGGCTGTGGATGGGGAGGTGTGTAGGTGGGCTGTGGATGTGGAGGTGTGTAGGTGTGTTGTAGAGGGGAAGGTGTGTAGGTGTGTTGTGGATGGGGAGGTGTGTAGGTGTACTGTGGATGGGGAGGTGTGTAGGTGTGTTGTGGATGGGGAGGTGTGTAGGTGTGTTGTGGATGGGGAGGTGTGTAGGTGTGTTGTGGATGGAGAGGCGTGTAGGTGTGTTGTGGATGGGGAGGCGTGTAGGTGGGTGTGGATGGGGAGGTGTGTAGGTGTGTTGTGGATGGGGAGGTGTGTAGGTGTGCTGTGGATGGGGAGGTGTGTAGGTGTGTTGTGGATGGGGAGGTGTGTAGGTGTGTTGTGGATGGGGAGGTGTGTAGGTGTGCTGTGGATGGGGAGGTGTGTAGGTGTGTTGTGGATGGGGAGGTGTGTAGGTGTGCTGTGGATGGGGAGGTGTGTAGGTGGGCTGTGGATGTCGAGGTGTGTAGGTGGGCTGTGGATGTCGAGGTGTGTAGGTGGGCTGTGGATGTCGAGGTGTGTAGGTGGGCTGTGGATGGGGAGGTGTGTAGGTGGGTTGTGGATGGGGAGGTGTGTAGGTGGGTTGTGGATAGGGAGGTGTGTAGGTGTGTTGTGGATGGGGTGGCGTGTAGGTGTGTTGTGGATGGGGAGGTGTGTAGGTGTGTTGTGAATGGAGAGGTGTGTAGGTGGGCTGTGGATGGGGAGGTGTGTAGGTGGGCTGTGGATGGGGAGGTGTGTAGGTGGGCTGTGGATGTGGAGGTGTGTAGGTGGGCTGTGGATGTCGAGGTGTGTAGGTGGGCTGTGGATGTGGAGGTGTGTAGGTGGGCTGTGGATGTCGAGGTGTGTAGGTGGGTTGTGGATGGGGAGGTGTGTAGGTGTGTTGTGGATGGGGAGGTGTGTAGGTGGGCTGTGGATGGGGAGGTGTGTAGGTGGGCTGTGGATGGGGAGGTGTGTAGGTGTGTTGTGGATGGGGAGGTGTGTAGGTGTGTTGTGGATGGGGAGGTGTGTAGGTGTGTTGTGGATGGGGAGGTGTGTAGGTGGGCTGTGGATGGGGCGGTGTTTAGGTGTGTTGTGGATGGGGAGGTGTGTAGGTGTGTTGTGGATGGGGAGGTGTGTAGGTGTGTTGTGGATGGGGAGGTGTGTAGGTGGGCTGTGGATGGGGAGGTGTGTAGGTGGGCTGTGGATGGGGAGGTGTGTAGGTGTGTTGTGGATGGGGAGGTGTGTAGGTGTGTTGTGGATGTGGAGGTGTGTAGGTGGGCTGTGGATGTGGAGGTGTGTAGGTGGGCTGTGGATGTCGAGGTGTGTAGGTGTGTTGTGGATGGGGAGGTGTGTAGGTGGGCTGTGGATGTGGAGGTGTGTAGGTGGGCTGTGGATGTCGAGGTGTGTAGGTGTGTTGTGGATGGGGAGGTGTGTAGGTGGGCTGTGGATGGGGAGGTGTGTAGGTGTGTTGTGGATGGGGAGGTGTGTAGGTGGGCTGTGGATGGGGCGGTGTTTAGGTGTGTTGTGGATGGGGAGGTGTGTAGGTGTGTTGTGGATGGAGAGGTGTGTAGGTGGGCTGTGGATGGGGAGGTGTGTAGGTGGGCTGTGGATGGGGAGGTGTGTAGGTGTGTTGTGGATGGGGAGGTGTGTAGGTGTGTTGTGGATGTGGAGGTGTGTAGGTGGGCTGTGGATGTGGAGGTGTGTAGGTGGGCTGTGGATGTCGAGGTGTGTAGGTGTGTTGTGGATGGGGAGGTGTGTAGGTGGGCTGTGGATGTGGAGGTGTGTAGGTGGGCTGTGGATGTCGAGGTGTGTAGGTGTGTTGTGGATGGGGAGGTGTGTAGGTGTGTTGTGGATGGGGAGGTGTGTAGGTGTGTTGTGGATGTGGAGGTGTGTAGGTGGGCTGTGGATGTCGAGGTGTGTAGGTGTGTTGTGGATGGGGAGGTGTGTAGGTGTGTTGTGGATGGGGAGGTGTGTAGGTGTGTTGTGGATGGGGAGGTGTGTAGGTGGGCTGTGGATGGGGAGGTGTGTAGGTGGGCTGTGGATGGGGAGGTGTGTAGGTGGGTTGTGGATGGGAAGGTGTGTAGGTGGGCTGTGGATGTGGAGGTGTGTAGGTGGGCTGTGGATGGGGAGGTGTGTAGGTGGGCTGTGGATGTGGAGGTGTGTAGGTGGGCTGTGGATGGGGAGGTGTGTAGGTGGGTTGTGGATGGGGAGGTGTGTAGGTGGGTTGTGGATGGGGAGGTGTGTAGGTGGGCTGTGGATGGGGAGGTGTGTAGGTGGGCTGTGGATGGGGAGGTGTGTAGGTGGGTTGTGGATGGGGAGGTGTGTAGGTGTGTTGTGGATGGGAGGTGTGTAGGTGGGTTGTGGATGGGGAGGTGTGTAGGTGGGCTGTGGATGGGGAGGTGTGTAGGTGTGTTGTGGATGGGGAGGTGTGTAGGTGGGCTGTGGATGGGGAGGTGTGTAGGTGTGTTGTGGATGGGGAGGTGTGTAGGTGTGTTGTGGATGGGGAGGTGTGTAGGTGTGTTGTGGATGGGGAGGTGTGTAGGTGGGCTGTGGATGTGGAGGTGTGTAGGTGTGTTGTGGATGGGGAGGTGTGTAGGTGGGTTGTGGATGGGGAGGTGTGTAGGTGGGCTGTGGATGGGGAGGTGTTTAGGTGTGTTGTAGAGGGGAAGGTGTGTAGGTGTGTTGTGGATGGGGAGGTGTGTAGGTGGGCTGTGGATGGGGAGGTGTGTAGGTGGGCTGTGGATGTGGAGGTGTGTAGGTGTGTTGTAGAGGGGAAGGTGTGTAGGTGTGTTGTGGATGGGGAGGTGTGTAGGTGTACTGTGGATGGGGAGGTGTGTAGGTGTGTTGTGGATGGGGAGGTGTGTAGGTGTGTTGTGGATGGGGAGGTGTGTAGGTGTGTTGTGGATGGAGAGGCGTGTAGGTGTGTTGTGGATGGGGAGGCGTGTAGGTGGGTTGTGGATGGGGAGGTGTGTAGGTGTGTTGTGGATGGGGAGGTGTGTAGGTGTGCTGTGGATGGGGAGGTGTGTAGGTGTGTTGTGGATGGGGAGGTGTGTAGGTGTGCTGTGGATGGGGAGGTGTGTAGGTGGGCTGTGGATGTCGAGGTGTGTAGGTGGGCTGTGGATGTCGAGGTGTGTAGGTGGGCTGTGGATGTCGAGGTGTGTAGGTGGGCTGTGGATGGGAGGTGTGTAGGTGGGTTGTGGATGGGGAGGTGTGTAGGTGGGTTGTGGATAGGGAGGTGTGTAGGTGTGTTGTGGATGGGGTGGCGTGTAGGTGTGTTGTGGATGGGGAGGTGTGTAGGTGTGTTGTGAATGGAGAGGTGTGTAGGTGGGCTGTGGATGGGAGGTGTGTAGGTGGGCTGTGGATGGGGAGGTGTGTAGGTGGGCTGTGGATGTGGAGGTGTGTAGGTGGGCTGTGGATGTCGAGGTGTGTAGGTGGGCTGTGGATGTGGAGGTGTGTAGGTGGGCTGTGGATGTCGAGGTGTGTAGGTGGGTTGTGGATGGGGAGGTGTGTAGGTGTGTTGTGGATGGGGAGGTGTGTAGGTGGGCTGTGGATGGGGAGGTGTGTAGGTGGGCTGTGGATGGGGAGGTGTGTAGGTGTGTTGTGGATGGGGAGGTGTGTAGGTGTGTTGTGGATGGGGAGGTGTGTAAGTGTGTTGTGGATGGGGAGGTGTGTAGGTGGGCTGTGGATGGGGCGGTGTTTAGGTGTGTTGTGGATGGGGAGGTGTGTAGGTGTGTTGTGGATGGGGAGGTGTGTAGGTGTGTTGTGGATGGGAGGTGTGTAGGTGGGCTGTGGATGGGGAGGTGTGTAGGTGGGCTGTGGATGGGGAGGTGTGTAGGTGTGTTGTGGATGGGGAGGTGTGTAGGTGTGTTGTGGATGTGGAGGTGTGTAGGTGGGCTGTGGATGTGGAGGTGTGTAGGTGGGCTGTGGATGTCGAGGTGTGTAGGTGTGTTGTGGATGGGGAGGTGTGTAGGTGGGCTGTGGATGTGGAGGTGTGTAGGTGGGCTGTGGATGTCGAGGTGTGTAGGTGTGTTGTGGATGGGGAGGGTGTGTAGGTGGGCTGTGGATGGGGAGGTGTGTAGGTGTGTTGTGGATGGGGAGGTGTGTAGGTGGGCTGTGGATGGGGCGGTGTTTAGGTGTGTTGTGGATGGGGAGGTGTGTAGGTGTGTTGTGGATGGGGAGGTGTGTAGGTGTGTTGTGGATGGAGAGGTGTGTAGGTGGGCTGTGGATGGGGAGGTGTGTAGGTGGGCTGTGGATGGGGAGGTGTGTAGGTGTGTTGTGGATGGGGAGGTGTGTAGGTGTGTTGTGGATGTGGAGGTGTGTAGGTGGGCTGTGGATGTGGAGGTGTGTAGGTGGGCTGTGGATGTCGAGGTGTGTAGGTGTGTTGTGGATGGGGAGGTGTGTAGGTGGGCTGTGGATGTGGAGGTGTGTAGGTGGGCTGTGGATGTCGAGGTGTGTAGGTGTGTTGTGGATGGGGAGGTGTGTAGGTGTGTTGTGGATGGGGAGGTGTGTAGGTGTGTTGTGGATGTGGAGGTGTGTAGGTGGGCTGTGGATGTCGAGGTGTGTAGGTGTGTTGTGGATGGGGAGGTGTGTAGGTGGGCTGTGGATGTGGAGGTGTGTAGGTGGGCTGTGGATGTCGAGGTGTGTAGGTGTGTTGTGGATGGGGAGGTGTGTAGGTGGGCTGTGGATGGGGAGGTGTGTAGGTGGGTTGTGGATGGGGAGGTGTGTAGGTGTGTTGTGGATGGGGAGGTGTGTAGGTGGGCTGTGGATGGGGCGGTGTTTAGGTGTGTTGTGGATGGGGAGGTGTGTAGGTGTGTTGTGGATGGAGAGGTGTGTAGGTGGGCTGTGGATGGGGAGGTGTGTAGGTGGGCTGTGGATGGGGAGGTGTGTAGGTGTGTTGTGGATGGGGAGTTTGTAGGTGTGTTGTGGATGTGGAGGTGTGTAGGTGGGCTGTGGATGTGGAGGTGTGTAGGTGGGCTGTGGATGTCGAGGTGTGTAGGTGTGTTGTGGATGGGGAGGTGTGTAGGTGGGCTGTGGATGTGGAGGTGTGTAGGTGGGCTGTGGATGTCGAGGTGTGTAGGTGTGTTGTGGATGGGGAGGTGTGTAGGTGGGGCTGTGGATGGGGAGGTGTGTAGGTGGGTTGTGGATGGGGAGGTGTGTAGGTGTGTTGTGGATGTGGAGGTGTGTAGGTGGGCTGTGGATGTGGAGGTGTGTAGGTGGGCTGTGGATGTCAAGGTGTGTAGGTGGGCTGTGGATGTTTGGCACAGAGTTGAGCTCGGGATGGGCACAGAGAAAAGCAAAGAGGTGTGCAGAGGCGAGTAATTGATGG